>JAMJFZ010000435.1:10017500-10277500 GCA_026225945.1 Cricetomys ansorgei | reverse complement strand
ACCTTCCTTTAAAGATGTCTTCCAACATTTAAACTCTGATTAATGGCTAGAGGGAGCTGCTGTGTCACGCTCTGTAGGTGAATGCCATCCTGTGAAATCTGGATTCTTGCCCTCTCTTCTTTAGCGAGTCAAGTCTTTGGGCTTCAGACAAAGTCTGAAACTCTGGATGCTGGTGACACTCGAGACTTTCTGTCAGGTATTTAGAGGTGCAGTTTGCTCCACGGGAAAGAACCCTGTCAGAACATCCCCTGGCCATCCCTTGTTGCTACTGTGTCTGGGGGCACATGGTGAGGAGCAAGTAGCTTAGAGAAACAAGTGATAGGAAGTTTCTGGAAGTGTTTATACCCAAACATGTTCCCTACACAAGGACAAGCCATTGTTTAGGGTAATACCTGGTGTGATCTCTCTCTCTCTCTCTCTTTAATAATACTTTTATTAATAATTTGAGTTTCATAAAATGTATCTCAACAACACCCTCTTCCCCTTTCTCCTTGCCTCCCCAAACCAGTGTGATCTCCTAATAGTATGTGTTCGGATGGCTATGACCTGTGACCCCTGGCTTATGGTAGGTAAGTCCCATAAGTCAGCCATGAGTTTAGATGTTGTCCAGAAGGAATAGCAAGTTTTCCCTTTAGAATCTCTGAGAGGGCTGACAGCCTTAGATACCCAAGAACACATTTCAAGTGAAGGGGAGTTAGCAACTAACCTTAAGAACAGTGGTACTTTATGTAGAACTGTTTCCCTGGAGTCGTTAAAGTGTCCTTCATTTGTAAGTTTCTTTTGAGAACTGTCCTTTGGAAGACCTCCTGGGGTAGAATGAATTTTGTAAAATGCAGTACTATCCAGAAGCCAGGGGCTAAACAAGCTGGCCCAGGAGGCTGGGGACCCTGGGAGGCCACTCCAGCTGTCCGTGGGAAGACCCCAGGACAGGCGTTGAGTGGGCACTGAGGTGGCAGATCTGGAGGTGGCCACTTCTGAGATCCCAATGTGGCAGGACGGGAGGAGCTGCTCCCACAGCGAGGGACCCTCCTGACCCCAAGCAGCCTAGAGCCCTCCTGTCAGAAGCAGGTTCCCCTCTTCGGCCTGCCTGGGCAAGGGGCTGGGGGAGCAGGTGGGAGACTATGCTCTCCCTACCTCTAAGTCAGGAAATCACACGGCTCATTTTCAAGCCCTATATATTTCATTTTTCAATCAGCAAAATGAAGCCTGTTGTGGCAGTCCAATTAGACAGAAGTGCAGCTGCCCTTTTGAAGAGGAAGTTGGGGTCCCCTAAGAAGCCCCACCCTCATCTTCCTCTACCCCTCAATGGCCCCTGAAGGGAGCCTGGTTTTCTACAAATTCCTTCTGGAACAACAACAACAACTCAAAACCCAAAAAAACAAAAACAAAGGAGTGAAAAGTTTCTAAACACTCAAATTCCAGCAGAAAATAGATTATTTGGGATCCTGTATAGAAGGTGTTTTGTGAGCGCTGGTCAGCAGGCACAGGAAGTGATGTCAATATCCTGTGTTTGGATAGCTGAGAGCAGAGACATGGAAAGACCCTGAAATTATGAGATGTGTTGGCTCTGACCAGGACTAGGGGGCCCAGAGAAACCTGCGTTCTGTGGTCTTGGCTACAGGAAGGTAATGGAGCCAGTGACGCCAAGTTTGAGCGTTTCTCCTCTCCTTCTAAAAGCCTTGTTTCTGTTCTGTTTTTATAGACTGTGTTAGCCTTCTATATGCTTCCTAGAAATATGTGATTCTGGTTGTTTTAAGAAGCTCCATGCTGTCCAGTTCTCATTTAGAACAGGTTCCATTTGTGCTGTTACCGTGCACAATCCACAAGGAACACAAGAATACTTGATAGGACCCTACATTTCTGGGAAGTTTAATTTGAACTAAAATCATAAGGATAGGCAGGGCAGATATTAGACTCATTTTTCAGAAGCCCAAGAGGAGGCAAGGTTGGAACTTGTCAAGTGGGGGTGGGGTGGGGAGGTCTATGCATCTCAAAATCCTCTCTGCGTAATGAGTCAGATGCAGGTGTCTGGAGGAATTTTGTAGCTTCTGTGATCATAGCTATAGGTAAGGTTGTATATTAGGTTTCTTTTTAGGACTTCATCAATGCCTCTCTCATCCAGACTTCATTTATAATTGATTTTCTTACAGTTCCATGGGGCAGCAGGATGTAGCAAAAGTCTACAGACATGAGCATAACTCTTAACTCTATGGCCCAATGAGCTATGTGTTCTGGGCAACTTTATGGAGTCTCAGAGGCTATTAGACTATGTCAGTGCTTTCTCAAAGTTCTCTGATGGGGCCACTTGTGACAGGTGTGTGTGTGTGTGTGTGTGTGTGTGTGTTCTTCCTAGCTACTGCATCTGACTCTTTGGGAAGAATCACTATCTCCTTTGATGGTCTAAAGAGATACTCAGTGTTGGCCACTATTAGGTTAGAGACTCCAGTGTTCAACCAAGTCCATGCCTCTTTCCAACACTGATGATCATCCTTGATCCTGAGGGATCTTTCCATAGGGAAAGGTCATTTTTCCATAGGGAGGGTTAGCTCTCAACTGGACTGTAATTTTAAAAGGTTGTTTAGGGACATGACAGGACCATTGTACTCATGAATTAACATCAGCTGTGGTTGCCAGCACAAGACCTATGTAAATCAATTCCAATCAACATTCCAGAATGATGAGGGAGGGGCACATGAGCACCCACCCCCAGGTGAGGAGCCATTGACAGTTGAATGTATGGTCCCATACCTATGGACATGTGGGCAGCACTAATTAGACTCAGCAGGTTATTTTTTTTTTAAAAAAAAAAAAGGACCTGGAATTGGTAAGGAGACTTGGGATTTGGGTGGAGTTGGAGGGGAGGATTGGGGGAGAGAAGATGATTAAAATACATTATTACATATGTGAAAATCTCAAAGAATAAATAAAAATGTTACATTTAAACTAAGATTGTTTAGGTTAAGTGTTGCAAAACCCTGAGTCCAAGAAGGGCATTTCAGTGTGGGTGGTACAGGCTCCCTTAAGAGTAAGAAGTCATCTTCTAGTCTGGGCCTGGCGATGCACACTTTAAATCCCAGCACTTAGGAGGTAGAGCCAGGTGGATCTTTGTGAGTTCAAGGTCAGCCTGGCCTACATAGCAAGTTCCAGGACAGCCAAAACTATATGGATTAGAACTTGTCTCAAAAACAAACAAACAAACAAACAAATGAGAAGTCATTCCGTGCTCTGTTCCTCAGAATGCCTTTTTTTGCTTTCCTGTGGCACTGAGGATCCAATCCAGGGCCTGGGTTCTGCTACGCAAGTGCACTACCATTGAGCTGTGCTCCAGCTGTTTGATGTCAGTTTTTGTCAAACAAAAGTCTGTCATGACAAGAAAATGTATGAGACTGAATTTTACCTGTCGTTAAAGACAAAACAAATCTGTTCCAGGGAGCTAGCTCCTTTCTTTTCTGTTTTTCCTCTGTCCAGCTCTCCATGATTTAAACATTGTCTAGATCTTTTACTAAGGGGAAATTCTCTCTTCCATTTCCCTCAGAAGAGTATGGCTGAACCAACTTACACTGCCCACCAAAGAAGTGAGAGACCAAAAGCCCTGAGGTGAGAAAGAGGCCAGCAACAGCGTCTCATTTGAAAACATATGCAGTACTTACTATAATTATTCCGGGCACTCCTGTGGTGTGGTAAAAGATTTCACACTGTGTAAGGTTTGGCTTATAAACTGAATACGACAGAATCTTGCTTTCAGGTCGCCTATCAAAAGAGCTGAAATAGCTTAAAGTTCTGGTGTTTGGAAGAGACCCACGGGCCAGTGTGGGATGACCTACATCACGAGCTGGAATTTGGATATTTTAATACGTCAGGGTTGATGGGGTCAGCAAATATATTCTAGTAAGGAACCAAATCCTAAGAAGACGTCACTGTCTTAAAAATTATTAGCATTTAGAACAGATTAAGGAACATAATTTCTGCTCACCCAAGCCCACAAGGAGGGTGGTTTTGTGATCTAGAAAGTTGTGATGTGAAAATTTTCCTCTGAAGCCCAGAAAGTACTGCCAAGTGAGAGGGACCTTTGCAGGAGCAACTGTTGATGATCCCGAGTCTCTGTTTACCTACGAGTGAGCCCCTGCAAGTTAGTGCTATACAAGTAAGTTTCAGCTAAATCTTCCTTTGAAGGATCCAGTTGCTTAGTTCTAGTCAAGAAATGAGCACGGTCTGCCTGGACAATGGGAGACACTTTGGAATGAGGAAACAAAATCGTCCCTCAACAACATTTACATTTTGTATGGACATGTGTGAATTGTAACGTGTCAGTGATACTCAGTGAGATATTAGCACACATGGCTCACAGCATATACCGATCAAATCCAAATTATTTTTTCTGCCTCCCTTCCCCTTTCCAACCTCTAGAAACGCGATTCTATGTTCATGTCTACTTTTGCGAATGCCCGCTTGCCTTTCTGTGCCTAGCTTGTTTCCCTCAGCACGATGCCCTTTGATTCCTCCATCCATTTTGCTCCAAAGATGGGATCTTATTCTTTTTGGCTAGATAATTACCCTTACAGATAAGGCACATGTTCTTTATCCATTTATTGGTTAATGGACATCTAGGTAGACTATGTAGCTTAGCCGTTGTATGACCACCAATGTTCAGATTTTTTTATTCTCATTTGTCATCTTAGTTCTTTTCTTACATTCGTTCACTTATGTACTGATTCATGTGTTTATTTATTTTGTGTGAATGACTACACACACCATGATAACCCACGTGGAGGTCAGGGGACAACTTGTGGAAATCAGCTTTTTCCCTCAGTGTGGGTTCCAGGATAAAATTCAGGTAGTCAGCTCAGTAGCAAGTGCCTTCATCCTCTGAGCATTTCACCAGCCCCTCATTTCCAATGTTTCAAAGAGCACGCATAGAAGATTTCAGGCCCAAACTGTAGACTGTTTCAGTGTTCTGGAATCTTCCTCGATAGAACCAAGGAGAGTCAAGGTTATATTACACTGTGCTGATTGCTCTTCAGCCCTTCTCTCTCACAGGTGGCTGCTCCAGTGTCCCTCCACTGTGGGTGGTGTCAGCAGCCAGCCTATTGCAAGCTGCCCCTAGAGTCAGTGGATGTCTGGCTCTCAACTCTCACCTCAGCACCACTGCTGCTCCCCCTCACCCCCATCCAGTGGTACTGAAGTAAACTCATGCAAGATGGAAGTGTCTGAAAACAGGCACGAAGCCTTGAGTCCGCGTAACTCTCCAGAAGGGGAGATAACCCTCCCGTTCGTGGCATGAGCCACTTGTCCTGTGAGCCGTCTCTGTGTGGAGCGTCTTCATTTGGGTTCACTATAGTTAGGGTATTTTTCATATTACTCTTCTTTCTTTCATAATTACAGCTATTTTAACAAGAAATAATTACTTAAAAAGTTGGTGGGTTTTCCTTTTTTTTTTTTAAATCCAGAAGACACATAGCAATATTGACAGTGTGAGGCTTGAAGACAAGGGGAAAATATCACTCATAATCCAAACACAATTATTTTGTTCTCTCTCTCTCTCTCTATGTATATATATGTGTATGTGTGTGTATATATATATGTGTGTGTGTGTATATATGTGTGTGTGTATGTATATATATATATGTATATATATACATATATATATGCCTTTATCTAGCAGAGGGCACAATTTCTGTTTCTTTTCCCACTTAGCCTGTGTCCATTTCTTTGTCCTCAAAATGGCGTAAGGAGAGCCCTTGCTATGGATCATACTTTACTTAATTACTTACCTGCTATTACCATGTTGAGTGCTTCCAGTTTCACACTGTAATAAATTAAATTTTTTGAGTGTCTTTGTGAAGATCGTCATAATCTTAAAAACGCTATTCAGGAACTGAGGTATTCGTGCCACAGTGGGTGCTACATTTGAAGATATGAGGAAATGGGGCATTTCAAGAAAGAAAATACTCTAAATGGTTATTATTTTTAATGGGTGATCTTTACTAGTCCGTGGCTTGAGAGAAACACCCAGCATTAAAGTGTCAGTGCACTCGTAGGTGTTCAGACATTCTAGAGGTACCTCTGCTTTGTCCCTAGCATGTGATGTGTTGGTTGGACTCTTCTAAACACCACGAGCAGGCTCTATGGTGTTGGGCTTCATTGCTTTATTGCAACTTTAGTGCTATGTGGTTGTGTAGGATGTTGCGAGCCCGGGTACAGCCAGAGAACAGCATGCATGGTCATTGGGCAGCACCTCTAGGAAGGATGCCAGTTGAAACCTACTCACACGAACTTCACCTAAGGTGTGACTCTTGTGGCTCTGCTATGTCATACTTGGCTGGTTCCATGTTGGTAGCATGGTACACGGTGGGTTCTAAATGAAGGCTGTGATCCTCTGAGTGATGTTCAGGAGGCACTAATGTTCTCGTCACTCATATGCCAAGTACAGGCTCACCGTTATTATGAAATATTCTGTTTGTCTGCCTGTTCCAGGTTATAAAGGCTTATTTGAGACCTCTTTAAGATGACCTGGAACAGAAGCCTCTCAGTTGTATGCTGTTCCCTTTGTGTGAATTTAAAGGGTGAGTTTGGGGAGGCCAAGGAAGTAGGGTGCTCAGTAGTAGGTCTCTGTGAATGAATGTCAGGGAAGGAAAATAAGCATTACATTTTTTTTAAATGGGGGAAAAATCAGGAAAAAGGCATGCATAAAGGATTTCTCCTTTCCATGAAACCATTGATTAATGAAATCTAGTATGAACGTGTCATGGCCTTTAGAGATTAGATTTCATTACTTGGTGGATGGTCCACTTCTGAAAGGGGTTACTAGGCTTCCGCAGCCTCCTTACAGACATAAGTATTCTGTGCCTTGCAGTGGTCAAAGACACAAACGGCTCTGGTAACTGGATCACTGGCCAGGCTAAACCACTGCACTGGACAGATGCGCAGTCAATAAAGGGCTTTTGCTGATAAAAGGGACAGCTGTCCTCAGGTTGGGGGATGAGGGGAGTCAAGCAAGAGGGAAGGAAGTATGCACGGGAAGGTGACCAAACCACACAAACTGAGCCTCTTGGGTTCCCCAGACGGGAAACTCCGCCAGCTTGCTAGCTCTTCCGGTTCTAGCAAGCTGGCCAGACATCTGGCCTCTGTTCTAATTAAAGTGGGCAACCAATTTGGTGGGTACGGTGAAGAAACAGCAATGAGATCTTGATGGCTGAGGGTGACACCGGGGCTCTACATAACTCTTAAAGACTGATACTTCACCGGGTATTTTCCATCTCCCAAGGGCCGTTCAGTTCAGTTCAGTCCCACTGTACCCAGAGCCGGATCCTGGTCCCCAGGATGCTCCCATCTACGGGGAGACAGATGAAGCTGACTGCAATGCAAAAGGGAATGGAGTTAGGTGCACAATGGAGGCCCACAGAATGTACTATAGGATGGAAGGGAGGGAACAAATCGCTTCACCGAGAAAGCCAGAGCAGCTTCCTGGTGGTGTTGGCATTTGCTCTGAACCTTGAATTTTGAAGTCAAGTTCAAAGCAAACATTTCGAGGGCTCTCCATGTATTTTGAGTGGAATTTTTTGCCTGGAATTCTCTGAGAGACAGGAGACTCATTCTACTACAGTCTTAGCCTTGTCTCCTTTCATGGGTGCCAGGACAGTCTTCAGTGGCCTCTAAAACAAGGACTCACACTGGAAGTAAGCCAGGAGCCTGGCTTTCCACTCTACTAGACAGAGACCTGTTCGGTCTCTTAGTAGCTGGCTTCTATCAATGGTCCAAACTGTGTACATAGTACACAGTACAGTACACCATACAGTTCTTATGAGGGACAGTTCAGTCCAAATACATCCCATTATCCCTTGCTAGGTGGTTAACCTGCACTTGGCTCTGCTGGGGGCAGTGGCTACTGGCAAAGTGAGGAGCCTGGCTCCATGCTAATGAGCGGTTCATAGTGCTTGTTAATGGCTCCCACATTCCTCCTCCATGTACCTCAAGTGCCAAATGATTGGTTGGCAATACTGGGCCAGGGATTGAGAAAATCCCGTTTTGCATCTCTGTTACTGAAGGCAAAAATGATCTGCTATGTATATTTTATAAGAAAATGTGTTTTGTTTATAGCTGTACAGTCGGCTTCCCTCTTTCACCTCCTAATAAGCCTGTGTCAGGACTCTGAAGCAAGTTTGCTGTAATGGTAGCCTAAAGGATATACTTTGTAAAAATGAAAAATGAACATATTATTCCTCTATCAATAGCATAAAAAGCATTGATCAATGCAAGCGGCCTGCTGCTCTGCCTATTTCCCCTCCAAGCCTGTTCCTCCTTCTTCTGAGTTCCCCCTCCCTTCTTGCCCCCAGGTGCCCTGGTACTCCTGCCATGTAGAAAGGGAGTTCTTGTGTGTCCCAGTCAGCTTGTGCAGGGATTCGGTCTTTAACACGGAGTCTTCAACGGCTGAGCCTCTAGAATGACTCCCTGACAGTCAGCCATTAATTACCATCATCCACGTCTAATTCATTCATCCCTCTCCGGCTCATGGAGAGGGACGGCTAGGGCTGAGGGCACTCAGGGAAATGTAGGCACGGTTCCACGTTCTTTATGCAGAGAGGGCTGCCGGAGACTTTGTTGGATGCGGGGGCTTTAATTGAATTGGCTTGCCAATAAAGCTGTTGTCATTCAGTAAGTGAATTTGTTGTACTACTCGAAGCACAGCTGCTGTAGACAGCCTGGAATTTTTCTGAAGGCAAGCCAGGCCCTGGGTTTGCATGGGTTCAGCCCTTACCATTGATCCTGAAGGCCAGGTCGAGAGGCCCCCTTTACGGCCTGGCCATGGTAGCTCTTCAGGTGCCAATGTACTGGAGCAGCAACTGGGGCTTATCAGGAGCCCCGTAAGCTAGCAGGACATGACCGTGGGACATGTGGGGAAATGGAGCCCCTAGGAGCTAGAGATGATGCTGGTAGAACAGGCCAGCCTCGTCCGACACAACTGGGTATTTTTTCAGTCTCTAGATTGATGCTACCCTTGGCTTCATGGAGCTAGTCATAAGAAATATCGCTTCCATTATAAAAGAATAAATTGAGAATATAGCAGTTAATATATTTGTAGAGCCTTGTTTAAGAGGTCAAGCAGCACTGAGATGATACAGCAGCATTAGAACTGGCATTCGTTACTGCAAGATCATCGGGCCAGAAATGCTCAACTTCTCCCCACAGTTTATAAAACACAGCAAGATTGGCAGGTCGCATGATTTATGATGGCTTTAAAGTATCATCAAGATTAAGGACAGTTTTTCAAGGGATTGCTGGCCCATTGTGATTTTCTGCATCCAAGCATAGGAGCAGAGTGGACTCAGGTAAGCGACAGCAAGGTGGGGTGGCAGATTCCCGGATTTGGGGTGTTGGTGCACTTTCAATAAGAGTGCGTCTCTCACTGAGCTCTTGGTTCAAAGGAACTTTCCTTCCTCCCGGCAGTTTGAAAGTGTCTAACCAGTGCCCAAGCCTCTTCAGAGAACTTTTCTCTGCTTGTATGAAACAGTAGAGTGTCTGGGTTGCTTTTAGTTATTCAGGGTGGAAATTTTTCCAGCCCTTGACACCTGCTCTCCATGCTCTGCTGATCTTTTGGCTGTTTTGTTGTTCCTCCACCAGGAAACTAGGGGGCTGGGTGGGGTGAGAAGAAGATTCCCCGAGTCAAATGTAGTTTTTGTTCAAATTCTGAAAGCTTAACAATCTGGAAACTTTTAAAATTAAGCCTATATTTTGGATCTGTTTTTGATTTTGCAAGTGAGACTTGAATTGGTCCATTGTACACGAGCTTTAGGTTTATGAAGGGAATAGGTGATGGAGACACAGGGGAAGACTTTGGGAGTTGGCATTCATGAATATCTAGGTGGAATGAGAGGAGGTGCTGGTGTGTGGTGGTGGTGGTGATGGTGTGTGGTGGTTCTGGTGGTGGTGATGGTGTGTGTTGGTGATGGTGGTGATGATGGTGTGTGTTGGTGGTGGTAGTGATGATGGTGTGTGGTCGTGGTAGTGGTGACTCTGATGTCTGATCTGGATCTGGAGGGAAATAGCGAGTGACTCTGCTGAGCCATTTTTCTGTGTCTAATCATGTTATGGAAGCTTATTTTTGGTTATATATAAAATAATTGTTCTGTGCACTGTTGGAAAAAGGAGTATATAGGCCTTGGCATTTTGCATTATCTGCAAGTGTTGGATTTCTGTGGGGGAGGTTTGATTGCTTATGATCTGCACCTGAGGAGTTCTGAATCAATAAAAACACCTGAGCTCAGAGGCTCTGGGCTCCACTGCCCAGTCTGCTGCTGGCCAGGATGATGGTTCCCTCTGCTGAGGTCTACCAGGGTTTGTACCTCTGAAAAATGCCTCCTTGTGGTTCCTGTTGGTGAGCTGTAGCTCATACTACAAATGGCATACCAGCCTGGGGCAGGACATCACGGCAGCTTATCCAACGTGGAGACAGAGATGAGAAACTCCAGGCCTCAGAGAGTCCAGTAAAGTAAGCTCAGAGAAGCTACCAGGGGATAGAGATTAAGGTATTAATTGAACGTACCTGAAGGAAGAGGAGAGAAAGGGAAATAAGCCTCTATGAAAAGAAAATTGTGAAAATTAAGTGAGAAAGAGGGCTCAAAAGTGAGAGCCACAGAATGGAGGCCTTTAGAGATAAAGAATTCAGCTGGAAGCAAGAAAAAACAAGGTTCTTACTGCTTTTCCTGATCATGGAGCTGATGCTTCCTCTTGCCACTGGTAGCAGCCAGGGCACAGGAAACGGAAATCAGAGCATACTGTTATATAAACTGAGTCTGTTGATGGCTTTTTGTGTGTGTGAGGCCCAAGTGGGTCTTGTGTTTGTGGCCTATGTAGAAGGGTGAATTTCCCCTTAGCGGTGGTGAAAAAGAATGCCAAATGGCCAGAATGTTTCAACCAGAGATTCTTCCCACTGGCCAAGGTCCCCGGGCTGCTGTGGAAGCTGTAGCTTGGAGCCAAAAAGCTGCTTAGTTAAACTGAACAATTTTTTTTTCTTTCTGAAAACCTGTCTACAAGTGGTAACTCCACACCATGAGGGAACTCTTCTGCAGACAAGGACTAGTTATTTTTCCAGCAAACCAGACTCTATCTTAAAACCTGGAAAGTGTTTTCTCAGGGTCAGCACACAGAAGCTGTTTTCTAGAACTGGCAGGGTTTGTATCCTATGCTGGCAGTGGAACTTGGTACTGTAAGAGTTAGTCCAGGTGGTGCTGGTTTTGAAAACATGAAGGGGTCATGGAGAGCAGCTGAGGCTTGGCACTATGAGAGGCCAGGAAAGGCTATTAGTGAAGATGCAGCCTCAGTAGTAATTGAAAGACCAAAATGAAGGGGTCCTGTGAAAAAGTTGAGGCTTGGCACCCTGAAGAGAACCCAGGAGAGGCTATTGGTGAAAGTGCAGCCCAGTTGTAGCAAAGGACTCCAGCCTTCTGAAGATGCCAGTACCATGGGATGACCACCAAGAACAGCAGCAGCAGTAGAGGGTAGCCACCCAGAACCTGGAGGACAAAAACTGTGTGTGCTTCAGAGGGCAGATCCAGATCCAATCCCTTTGGAGGACTCCAGAAGGTCATGAGTAAGTTCCAAATAATTGGAGATTGATAATGTTTTTCTGCTATCTAAAGACATTGTGAAAAGGTTGATAGATATTTAGTTTCATTAGGTTCTGTGCATCAGCAACTCCTGATTGTTAATCTTATAAATAATTTTGCTGGTGTAGTGTTAAATTGTGTTATAATGGTAAAGCAATTTTTTAATCCAGAAAAGGGAAGAGTTGCAGAAGTTTATTTTTAGTTATATATTTAAAATAATTGTTTTATGCACTGTTGGAAAAAGGAATGCATAGACTTTGGCATTTTGTATTGTTTGCAGGTGTTGGATTTCTGTGTGTGTGTGGGGTGGGGGGGGGAGTTTGATTGCTTATGATCTGCACCTGAGGAGTTCTGAATCAATAAAAACACCTGAGTTCAGAGGCTCTGGGCTCCACTGCCCAGTCTGCTGCTGGCCAGGTTGGTGGTTCCCTCTGCTGAGGTCTGGCAGAGTTTGCACATATGAGAAAGCTTCCTTGTCTTCTTTGGTGAGCCCCCACAGCAGTGAACTTCTACACAATCATGCCTCTGTAGACAGTTCCCATGAGTCAAGCCATGCCAAAGAGAGTGTGGATGGGTACTAATTATTGTTCTGTCTCAAGAAGGCACATGGAACCACAGTTCCAGTTGAAGGTGATCTACTGACTTTTGGGACTTAGGTTATGTTTCTCTATTTCACACTAGTTCACTTTTAAAACTCGTGGCCACGTTTAAGTCATGTGAGTTGAAAGTGAGGCTCCCCTCCCCCCCCTTGTCAAATGGGACATTGGTCTGTCCAAGTCACAGGTGTTCAGAAACAGTAAGAACAAAACCTTCAAAAAACCTAAACTGAGTGCTTCCTCTGAGCATACAGCTGTACCAGCCTGGCCTCCTGCTGGGCGTTTCCTGCTCCCTTTCTTCAGGGCTCAGAATCACTCCTGCTGTTCCCCACTCCTTGGCCTCTTGGCTCCTCTTTCCCTCACTTCTGACTTCATCTCCTCCTGCCTTCATCTCATCATGTATCAAATGACTGATGCTAATCTTCACAGTTGTCAAGCCTTTGTACGATTTCCTCAGCTACCTTGCCCTTTGCTTATTGAAAGTCTTCCTCTGGGTGGGTGGGGCATACCGAAGAGACTCCTAGATGCTACTTTCCACTAACGGGTGTATCAGGTTTCAGAAGGCATGGATTTGTGGTGACTTCTAAGGTAATAAATTGAGGGAAACCCAGCTGGGACCAACACATACTATTATCCACTTTGGGTTTCTGCTTTTCACAAGTGCGCCTTTTATGCTTTGATAAGTGGAATTAACTTCTCATGTGAATTGGGAATGTTAAGTTGATGGTGGTCCTTTGACGATTTTGTGTCTTGCTCTGACACCTTTGGTGACTTCATCAGAATTTAGGTGTATTAAGGGATTGAGGAGTTGGACTTGTGTATGAAGTCCTCAAGGTATTCTGAGAGCCTGTTTTTCAGCCAAGTTTTGATGGTACCTAAGGGGGGGGAAAACTTTCCACAGGTTGTGAGTGTGTTATAGTGTGAAAACTCCTGGGATGACAGCCTAACATTAACTCAGGTCATTTCCTACTCGAGGCTAAGTGGTTATGAAAGCTGTATACCCTGGGATTGGTTTCTTTAAATTTTGTTGTCCAGGAGGGAGTGGCCAGAGTTAAGTTGGAGGTGAAGGCCAGTGGTTAAGAGCTCTTGCAGAGGACCACAGTTCCCAGTGCCCATGTTAGAGGCTCACAACCACCTGTAACTCCAGCTACAGGAGATCAGACACGCTCTTCGGCCTCTTTCAACCATATGCACAACTGGGCCGGCATCTTCATCTCTCTGGATCGTGGATTCCTGCTCGTGAGACCTCAAGTTTAGCCTCCCTCAAATGGCAGTGGTCTTACCCATGGTGCACTGAGGCTCAGAGCTTGAGTCAGACTTACCTTACGTGACCTCTGTTAAGATCTCAGATGTGTACAGGTCGCATGGTCATTGCTTGTGTGTGGGTGACCTCAGCCTTTCCTGTTTCAGATTCTACCTAACATCTTTCAGGCATTTCTCTACTAGGCAAGTTTTCCGGGAGGAATTGGAAAGCTCTTGGGTTTCAGATGCCCAAACCTAGATGAGGCTCAGGGGAGATATGCAGGAACTCTTGACAAAGGCACCCTGTTGAGTTTTACATAGCGCTGACCCCTTGTCCCAGCCACACTCCTGTTCCTGTTGGCATCTTCTGTGCCAAGCGTGGGTCACAGGGCTCCTGAAGACCTGCACAGAGCATCCTTTGGTCCTTCTCATCAGGCTTTGCTCTTTCTTGGTCTGTGGCATTTTCCCCTTGAGGTGACAAGCCAGGTCCTCTGGAAAGAGCCTACACAGGAGGCCACAGAGGAGTTGTCTTAAGATGCCCTCCAAGGTGTCCCAGACCCATCAGCACTGCCTGGAGGGAAGGCTGAGGAGATGAAGTCCCACAGAGCACATACCGAACACCCCAAGGCTTCACCTGCTTTCTTCCTCAGTCCTCTTCACAGGGAGAAGCTCGTGGAGCAGAGGATTAATTAGAGGGGGGAGCTGGGCAGTATATGCCTTTAATCCCAGAGGATCTCTGTGAGTTCAAGGCCAGCCTGGTCTACAGAGTGAGTTCCAGGACAGCCAGAGTTCCAACAGAGAAACCTTGTCTTGAAAAACAAAACACACACACATTCCTCCTCCTCCCCCTCCCCCCCTCCTCCCCCTCCTCCCCCTCCTCCCCCTTCTCCCCCTCCCCCTCCCCCTCCTCCCCCTCCTCCCCCTCCTCCCTCCTCCTCCTCCTCCTCCTCCTCCTCCTCCTCTACCACAACAACAACACAACAACAACATTAGAGGAGAGAAAGGATCCAGGAGCAAAACTTAACATCAAGAGGGGTCAGGTTCAGCTTGATACTTGGAACATGGAACTAATATTTTTCTTCTATCAAAAGACTGGAAGAAGCAATGATCTGAAAGCAGATCTCTCCTCCTCTTCCTCCCTCTCTTTTCCTCTCTGCCTCTTACCTCTTCTTCCTCCCTCTCGCCTCCCTCTCTTCCTTTCTTCCCTCCCTTCCTGTCTCCCTTCTTTTCTCCTCCCCTCTCTCTCCCTTCCTCCCTCCCTCCCTCCCTCTCGCCCCCCTTTAATTCTTTCTTAGGCTCTCTGTGGTGAAATGGCTGTTAGGGATGAGTTGCTGCCTTGGGAAGCATATGATTACCTGTGTGTTTCCCTGTCCTGGAGCCTAGAAGTGATGTTTACACCATCCACGAGAAAAGGGTTTGCTCAGCAAATTAACAGTGTGAACGAGACTGCAGGAGGGACGTTTATCTACCTGAGAACAAACTGTTTGCTAGCACTTTAGCAGCGCCACTTACATACAATTTTAATGCGCTAATGGCAAGCAATTATTATCTAGTTAGTGAATCTGCTTGAAAGAAATAAAATAGCCTTTACTCTCCCCTTGTTGAGACATCTCACTAACCCATACCTGCCAGGTGCTCTGAATGAGAGGGGTGAGTCCCTTTCTCTGGGGCATTTGGCACTGAGCATGCATTGAAGCTGGCTGCCTTTCTCTTCCCCAGAAGAAAAATAAATGATGACATTCTGTTTGGGGGCCTGGAAACTGCATGACTGAGAGCATAAAGGTGACAGCTGTGATGCGCTTTTCTAATGAGGGCAGGGATGTGGAGAGAAAGCAGCCTTCTAGGAACAAAACACGCCTCTGTCAGGTGCGGTGGACTTAAGACCTTTCCCTCTCTCGGAACAACGTCCTGAAAAATAACCAAAATTTCCACTCTCTAGAAGAATGTTCAAACATTGTTCCCCATCCGTATGAGTTGTTGTCACCGAGCACGGGGCACGAGCAAGCCATATTGGTTTTAGAAATTAAAATGGGAATGTTCGAGAAGGGTTCCAAAGAATTATATGGGATTTTAGCCACCCGAATGGCTTTCTTTTTAGGGTCAGTGAGAGGATTCTTGCTAAAATGTAGCCCATTGCTTTAGAAATAGTTTCCTTAATGTCTTTCCTGTCGCCCCTGCTGGGCTTGTACAGGAAATGTAAACCAACATACAATATGTGTGTTTATTTCCATGTCTCATTTTATGGGAAATTGGATGGGGTATTCCACTGAGGCTTCGGCTATGATCTGTTGACAATGTAGGGGGAGCAGGGCAGAGGGGAAAGGGGTTCTGCAACCTGTGGGAGTTATGGTGAGAGCCAGCCCTGCCAGCAAGAGTTCTGTTGTTACTTTGGGGATAAAGAGGGGCACGCTCCGCAGTGAAATCAGTTGCAGCATTACTGATCCGTTAAATGACATCCTCGCCAGTCAGCCCTGTTTAAGCACAGGGGGTCTGCCTGCCACACCTCATCTTGTGGGGTGGTGTGACAGATACTGTGTGGTCTTCCTGCCTCTGCCAGTCACAGGAAACTCAGGATAGCAAACACTCACTCCACAGCACATAAGAAGTCATTAACCAGGCAGGGGACCCCTGCGGGACCCCTGCGGGACCAGATAGGCTATAGATTGCCAAACCATTCCCACCCTAGCCACGCACAGGTGGCACTTAAACAAAACCTTTTCCGGAGATTCTACTGGGAAAGCAATTTGAGAAGCGTCTGGGTAGCACGAGGTTTAGATAGAATGTGTGTGTGTGTGCCTATGTGTTTCTGGTAGAAAACCAATGTTTGGCCCAGCTGTAAGACAACAGTAGGTGTTGGTGAGAGTTTAAGGTTTTTCTCTGCAGAAGGAAGGAGTCAGTGTGTTTGCACTTTGAGCTCATAAACAGCTCAGCTTGGCCCACGGCGGTGGGCACTGTGGTGGATGGAAGGAGCTGAGAGCTCCCGCTGGCTAGTTTAGTCTGCAGATAGCAGCAGGCTGAGACACTGCACAAACTTCCAACTTCATTAGATTTTGTTTCGTGTTGCTAAACAAGTCATTCGAAGAGTGTCAAATGAATTTTGTAGTCTTGGTCATTTTTTAATTCCAGCTGGCCATGAAGCCTAGATTTGTCCAGGAAATAGTCAAAGTAGTAAACTTGGTAAATAAAAGTGTTTAGTTTGCAAATGGTTTCAAGATGAAACACCCAACCCTTCTCCAGGGCATGTCTGTTGCTGCTTGTTCGTGTTAGCAGCTTGACCAAACTAATTCCCTTCTTTTCCTGTAATATTTAAATGGACTTCTGGTGTCTGAGGCATTGCCTGCTGCTCCAATTCCTTACGAAAGTCGTTTAAATAGATTTTGACTATCTTGCATCTACTACGAGAGCCAATCAACTAAAAATCCTGGTCACTTCTCTCTAATTTTAGATGAGCCATGTGGAATTATTGGCTTTTGAGAAAACTCATCAAAGTTGAAAGTTTTGGATTTAATTTTTTAACAATCTTTTTTTTTTTTTTTTGTCCTAGTGAGAAAAAAATGAACTAAAAGACAAATAGGAAAGGTTGCGTTTGTAAGTCCCAAACTGTTAATGGAGCTATTCCCACTTAATGAACTCCATGCTAGAGTCCCTCCTCCTCTAAGTTCAATGTGTGTTTTATCCTCTTTCTGGTACCCACAGTGGGAAGAAGGAGAGAGGGGGCGGGTCCTGCTTCCCAGGAGCTCACAGTCTAGGTGAGGATGTGAAAGCTGCTTATTTGGAGCTTGTCTTGTGATTTGGGTTTCTGCTGAACATGAGATGGCGGGGCAGTAGAGGCAGAGAAAGAGGTCAGGGGTCAGGGAGCTGGTGTGGAGCTAAGCCAGCCTAAAGGAATAGTCAGAGGTTGGCTGTGAGAAGCATGGGGAGAAAAGGCTAAAAATGCTGTTAATAGTCCAGGAATTGTAGCTATTGGAGGACTGGTGGGCACAAAAATTAGAGGTAGAGAAAAAATGTGGACTTGGAGGATACACACACACACACACACATGGACACGAGAAAGAGAGAGAGGGGGGGGGGAGTGTTGTTAAATCTGGGAAATAGAGCGGAAGAGTCCTGGAGAGTTGGGATAGGAGTCTGGTGTTTGGTTGATAGATGCAGTGTTTGATCAACAGTTACTGTTAACTTGACTGTCTTTAGAATCACTCAGGAGATGGGTAAGGCGTACTTCTGAGTATATCTTTGAGGATGTTTCTGGAGAGGATTAATCGAATAGGAAGGCTACCATGAATATGGGCAGCACCATCTCATGGTCTTGTTGGGGCTCTGGATAGAGTACAAGCAGACGCTAGGGTGAGCACTGCATTCTCATTTCTCTGCTGCTTGGCCACCTGACGTAAACTGAGCTGATCTCCATGCCTTCTCCCTATGATGGACTGAATCTTCTGAAACCATTAGCCAAAATGAACCCCTCTCCCATGAAATTGTCCTGCCAAATATTTTGTCCCAGTGGTACAGGAACGTAGCTGATTCACAGTGTGCTGGTGGAGCTGACAGAAACCAGAGGTGGGGAGGCTTTTGTTTTTAGGGTACTTTGGTTTCTGGGGCAAATGTCTGAAATCGTGATAGTGTTACCGAGTAAGAGCAGTCCAGAGGTGAGAGGTCAAGGATACCCTTGGGGTCAGGGAGGGAGAGTATACAGATTACAGTTGGTTGGAAAAGTATCATGGAAGATACGAATTTTGGGAGTTGAAGGGAGTACAGGAAGGGGCTGGAGTGTAGTTTATCTTCACAGGAGGATAATGACTAGTGAAGTACTAGATCCTACCTTGGCAGTCAAGATAAAAAATTTAAAAAAAACCACTGGTCACCAAATTTACTTCAGCAGCATGAAGGGTCTGCAGAGTGTGGGGGCTACAGCGTGTGGGGGCTGCGGCATGGAAGGACTGCAGAGTGTGGGAGCCGCAGCTTGTGATAACATCTTTGGTTTTATGTTCTAGTTCGGGTTGGAATTCGGATCAGGGTATGGAAACAGCAAGGGCTGGCCTGTGCTCCTGCGTCTTAGGTAACTGTTGTCTTTAGGAATACAACCTGCCGCCATTCTGGCAAAGGTGGCATTTCGGGTAAGTTTTCCCTGGTGTGAGCAAGAAGGTTCTCCTTCCCAGAAGAAACCAACTAGCAGCTTGGTTTACATCCTTTCAGCCTTGTGTCCATAGCAGACCCTAATACTGTAAACAACTAGCTCTGACTCCTTCTGTCGGTATAGACACCATTGTGCTGGCATAGGCCCCATAAACGCCTTCGGTCTGTACGTCAGCCCTCCCAGGCAGGTGTGATGGTGTTCCTCATCTGGCACTTGAGGACACTGAGATACTGAGAAGTGAGTTGCTTGAGATCAAACAGGAACCAGTATTAAAGACGTAAGCTCCCGGAGTCCTGAATCTGTTACGTGAAACTCTACCTCTGCGCTACAGATGGTTTATTATAATATATACACATACAATTATGTATCTCTAGTCATTAAAAAGGTAAAAATCAGTGTACCCTTGCCTCAGCCTCTCAAGTGTTGGGATTACAGATGTGAGCAACCATGTCTGGCCACAGTTTGCTTCTGAAAATAAGAATTATGTAGCTGTTTGTTTAGACTGGCATACATAAACACACTTTATTTTTTTTTAAAGTCCGCATAGAATCGTACTGATACTCACCATTGAGATCATTCTCCCGATACTGGCCATTTGGTCCATTCCCGGATTTTCATAAACAATACTGCAATGCACAATCTAACTGTAGTAGAAGCAGTAACAGTGTCCTCATGATCCTGAAAATGTGCTTAGCATGGATAGGGGCTCATTCTAAACCTTTTCCATATATGAGCTATCTCATTTAAACAGACATCACACTATGTACATGACGTGCTGTCTCTGCACACTAGATGGCTGAATGTAGGGTTGTAGAGTAGAGAGGCCAAGTGCATTTAAAAATTTGGTTGCAACTGAAAACTTTTTCTCCAAAAGGGGGCAGTGATTTGTGGAGTTTGTAAATATGACTTGTATTAGGCAGGTTTTAGAAGACATAAGGAGAGATGCCCTCCCAGAGGTCTGCAAGAATGGACAAGCAAACTGGTTAAAGTTATTAGGGAATTGCCCATACTGGGAGCCCTGCAGATGCAAGGACAGAGACCTGTGAGGGGCAGGAGGTGTCAGGGAGCTTCAGAGGGGAGGGGACAGTGAATAGGCTTGGCAGGATGGGGAGGCTTGTGAGGGTTGGGAGAGGGGCGCTATCCCAGAAGGGGACCAAAAAGAACAAAGTTTAGGGGGTGTAGGTTAAGGAGACCATGAATTGGTGGGGTTACGGTTGTGATAAGTATATGCTGAGAAATAGTTAGCCAAGCTGTGGCCAAGAGAAAGGCAGAGGAAGGGAGAGGGAAGAAATATAGCCTGACTTTTGTTGAATTGTTTCTGTGGGCTGAGGCAGGAGGATGGTAAGTTCAAGGCCTGCCTGATCTACAGAGTGAGTTCAAGGCTCAACCTGATCAACTTAGTGAGATGCCATCTCAAAACATAAAAAGCAAAATGTGGACTGGGGCTGTAGCTCAGTGACTGAACACTTACATGTCTGCTTGTGTGCGCCGCATGGTTCAATCCTTGGTTCCACTGAGTGGATAAAAGAAGAAAAAATGAAAAACGAAAGGAAAGCAAATAAATGTAATGAATCAACATTTTAAATAAAAAGTGTCACTTGAAATGTGTTCTTCTCTGCCTGGATATCTGACTCTTCACAGGAACTCGTAGCAGATCTGGGTCAGCAGCTCTGTGGTCCATGATACCTCAAGATGGTGAATACGCACACATACCTGCACACAGAACAAGGCTCATGCATGACATGTGTGTTTTTTGACGGTAGTCATTTTGATATGCCTGCCTTTTTGGTCAGTGCTGGTGCTGGCTGGCATGGTTGTGCTTAAGAGAAAGCCAGTGGGTGTGTGTCCTGGTCACATACAGTTCTGAGTCTCCAACGTCAGCCTGGGGTTGCGCCCCTGGAATGAGTTCTCCCCTGCTCCCGCCCTCCTCGCCCTGCCGCAACCATCGAAGACAGACACAGGTGTTTGCCTAGGACTTTCGTTTCTGCAGTGGCTCTGGGTCTCTGGGTTCCTGCTTCACAGGCAAGACTGGAGTTTTGAGTTCCGTGCTACACTAGGGAAGTGAGGGCTATATACAGTAGAAGCCCAGAACTCGGATGCAAATACCTGAACTGGTTATAATTTGTGTGGTATAATCGGACAGGGGAAGTTCTAAGTTTAAATATAAGCACCCACTTTGAACTCGTATGGAAATGCCTGGTAATGTCGCTGCGGTAGAATTAGTGCCTCCCAGAGCAAGGATATCCAAAGTTAAGTTTCTCACAGTGCTGTTAATGTACCTGCATCACACTGCACATGCATGCAATCCCGCCTCGTAAATAACGGATTTACAAGCTTAACTACTACTCAGCAATAGCACACGTGTGGAACGGGGCTGAGTGACTGTCACCATGAGACCCTTAGCTCTGGCCCTTAAGGTTTCCTCAGCCTGAGGCTGGGGCTTCGCAGGGTGGGCTGGAGAAAGCTTCTCCGCCTGGGTCTGACATCTTGCCTAATGAGCAGAAACACCATTTTGGATTTAAGGATCCTGAGCCCCCTGGCCACAAATCATGGAGCAAAAGAAATCAAGCATTAAGGTTTTCCCCCAGACGCTTACTGACCGGAACGGACTGGAAGTGGTTGGGTCTTTGTTAGTGGCGGCAGGGGCTTCGGTGAGACCTGGGGATACAATGGTGGGTTTTTGTTGTTGCCGCTGTTTCCGTGTTTCTGGACTGACTTGCTCTGACCTCTCTCCCAACAGTCTGGGTGGGGGCGGGGCTCTTATATGATCCTTAGGGGAGAGACTGCTGGCAGGTGATATGTGTGTTGTTGGGGTTGGGATTTTACTCGTCCATAAGGTCCATAAATGTCCTAATGTGTCTGTGGAGGAGGAACTGAGTGGTAACAGGCTTCAGGGAATGGAGCAGGGGGTGGGGTGGGGTGGGGTGCAAGACATCCCCCCTCCCTTTGTGTGCATGTGTGTGTGAAAGAAGAGAGGGATGGGAAGTAGGGTTTACTGGCCTAGGTGTGCAGAACTATAAGACAGTAAGGAGACTGATACAATGTGACTCAAGCAGAACATTGTGCCCCACCCCCCCCAAGACACCCAGCCCTTGGTTCTACGCAATGGGCACTAGTGCATTCTAAAGAGCAGCCCAGGGCGCCTCCCGGTACCTTGTTCTTTGGTGGCCTCTGGAGGAGATAGAGGGAGCTGTTCGGAGCATGGTAACCTCAGTGGGGGTGCTTGTCAGGGAGGGCTTCCTGAAAGAGGCAGTCCTGAGGTGTTCTCCCCCAGCCCCGAGTAGAGAGAGAATGTAGACCAACAGAGAGAAGTGGAGCATCACTCACAGAGCAAGTCTATAGTTCTGTTCTTGATGCCCTCAAACCCATGGCGGTGGGTGGGGTGGGGGGCAGCGGTGCCAGCAGGTTTCCATCTGAATCCGGGTCTGACTCTCCATTCCAGGTTGAATGTTGGCCTATGGAGGGCAAAGCTGTAGCCTGTCTCTCCCTATTGCTTATCCAACTTACAGCGGTACAGAGAAGTACGGAGCCAATATTAGGCAGCCGCCATCCAGCCTTTAGCAGCGGTACAGAGGGTACAGTGAACTGACCACCAACTGAGGGTTCTGCCTGAACAAGAGGCCCGGTGACACATCTGCTAGGCTGAAACCCCTGAGATGTTTTCTTACTCTGTTCTCCTGAGAGGAGTGCCACAGAGCATCTGTCTCACTGAGGATGTGTGGATGAGGCCTCCTCCTGAAGGTGGGATCAAGCCCAGGTTGCCTTTCCTGAGCCTGGCTATCCTGAAGCATAGGTAGCCGTGTGCCCAGCATGAGTGACTTCCGCTTTCTGGATTCAGTTTCTAAACCTGCAGGCTGAAGATGGCACATAGGGTGACCCTTTAGGTCAATACCATCCTGTCCTTCCCAGTAGGTCAGGCATTCTGGAGGCAGAAAAGGGGCAGGGAGGAATTGGCAGGACCTCCCCAGCAGAGGCTGCCAGGGGCTGTACAGTTCCCCATGCTGGTGTCACCTGCTTTAAGGGTGTGGGAACAGTGACTGGTCCTGAGGCCAGAATGGAGGTACAGCCTGGCTTCTCCACACATGTCCATGGGTCTCCTGGGACCTGTATCTTGAGAACCCCGGGGCTGATCCGGGTCTCTATGACCTGTTTTGGGGAGACATCAGCCACCGGGAACCTGGCCTGTGGATAGTCCTGTATGACACACCCAGCCTGTGTGTTCTTTGCCAGGCTCAGCAGGCTAGCAAACACGGTCTCAGGATAGTGCCTGGGAGCCTCCATGGACTCGCTCATGCTCACAAAGCCTGGCACCTACCAGCCCAGGCAAGAGAACCTGAGAGCACTGGTCGCGGGGTCCTTGAAAATCATGTGGCCCCTGACTTTATTTTATAGATGGGAAGTAGAGGTACAGAAAACTTGCTTAGGGTCACATGGACAGTTAGGAACACAGCTGCAGCTGACCCCAAGCCTCTTGACTTCTCTCTCAGCGGATGGAGAAGCTGAGAGGTGGGCACCGTGGCGCACCACAAGTGGCAACTTGCAGGATGCCCTGGAGACCCAGGGTTTTCTTTCAAAGTGTGCCTAAGGAAGCGAGAGTGCCCGGCTTCTCGACACACGCGGAAGCAGCGCTTTCTGCTCCAGTCTGGCAGACAGTTGTGGAACGGCAGCCAAGCAAGAAACATGGATTTAAATATTTTTTAACCAATCATGTTAGGGCATAAAGGAGCCTTGAAGTTGACTCTCACATAGTAACTTCACTACTACTGGCCAGGCAAATTCCTCCCAAAGTAACAGGCAAAGCAACTCAATGTAAACTACTATTAGGTAATAAAACATGAAGGCAAAGTTCACATTTGCATAACGGAACTTTGGAAGGCTACATAGTGCTAACTATGGAAGTAGGTAGGATATGGTTTTCTCCTTTGTACTCTTCAATGGCAAAATTATTTTGAATGATACGATGTGAATATATTGTCTTTGAAAAACATTGAGTATAAACAATTAAGGGGAAAAAAAAGCCAGACCACCAAATGCTGAAGGAAGTGGCCAAAGGAATTCAGGAAATTCCAAGCTAAGAGAAACTTCTCCAGGCTCCTTGAGGGCTGGAATTGGAAGGGGCTGTAAGTCATTTTGTCTGACTTTTCTCTCAATGATGGCTCGTCTTTTACAACTGAGGCCATGACCTTCCAATGCCCCTCACGTGGTAAACTTGAGAAACAGAACAGTCTCTGACTTCAGCATCCTACATCCTCAGAGCATTTGACTAAATACCAAGGAGATTCCAAGAGTTCTAGGGCAGTTAGGTGAGTGGCAGAGCCCAAGGCCACCTTTGAAACAATCCAGTAGGGTGGGTTCTGTTTTGAGTACCGGAGGGTAGGGTTGACAGGCAGAGAGGACATGTGTGAAGACCCAGACGTGGGTGTGGGCGGAGGCCAGGGCAGCATGGTGGAATGCTAGTGTAGACATCTGTATGATGGTGGTCTGGTCCGTCTCTTGTAATTCAATAGAAAATAGGAAGACTCTTGCGTGTGCACTTGAGGTAGGTAGTCACTGAGATTGTTGGATGCATGAACCCCCTCCCCCCGCTTTCCCTATGATCCCCCCCAGAAGCCTCAGAGCTCAGAAGAACCTGGAGGGCATTCCTGGTAGAGGGAAGAGGGTGAGACCACTGTTGGTACTAGGAAGGATTTGAATATGTGGACCCTGTAGACACTGTGCAAGGAGAAGATGGCTCTGCCTGCTCTATTTAGCATGCCAGGGGTAAGGTTGCCTGCAGCAGGTGCCAGGCTAGGAGGCTTTCTCCGTACCCTCAGCTCAGTACTCAGCCTGGTCTGCCAGATGTTTTCCAGAGGTTTCTCTATTTTCTGTGCTCCTGGCAGGAGGTGACAGCTGGGGAAACTTGGGCTGTGCTGTCCTTTATTGTGTTACCGTCCTCAGGACTACACGGCTGGTGGGACAGTCTTCCCTTCCTGCAACATTTCCGAAGGAGAAGGTGCCCAGTGTGGGAGGCAGGCTACTGAATTGCCAACCCGGCCTTCTCACTTGGGCACTTACAGAAATGGGGGCCCACAGACTTACAGGATACACTCATTGTGTGAGAATAGCTTGGAAGCAGAATTGAGTCCTTTGACTTTAAGTCCTGGCCTTTTTCTATTGGTGTTCCTCGCAGTTTCTGTCTAATAATGGATTCCGATATTCACTGAGAACTTGCTACGCATCCCGTACTGTGTTATTCGTGGATATGCTCTTTAGTCCTCACTAGCCTAGGAGGGGCGGTATCACTATCCCATTCAGATGGGAAATTGATGGTCAGAGAGATCCAGTAATTCTCCCAAAGTCACTTAAACTGTAGTTGTAGCATCAAAATGTGACTCTAGGTCTGATACCACACATTTGTCCAAGTATCCTTTTTTAAAGTATGCCTTTAAAATTAGTTATAAAAATGCTTGTTCTGGGGCCAGGTACAGAGCCTCATGGGTAAAAGTGCTAGTCGCAGAGACCTGATGGTCCAAGCACGCTCTTGGGAACCGCATGAGACAGCAGTGGTCTGCAATCCCAGCAGCACATGCAAAAATGTGTAACTCCAGTTCCAGGGGACCCAGCACCATCTCCTGGCCTCCACAGGCACCAGGCACTTCTGCATGGAGAAGTGAGGTGGAGATAGGAGACTCACCCAGAAGCTCGAAGGGCACCTGTCAGAAACAAGAGAGGCCCCGGCCAATCAATGGCAAGAACCTACTTTGAAAGTTGTTTTCTTGCTTTGCACATGTGCTGTGGCACATGGGAGCCCCTTCCCTGCACTAAATAAATGCTTGTTCTACTTTTAAAGATGTGTGTGTGTGTTGATTGCATACATGTGCATCACTTGCATGCCTGGTGCCTGTGGCGGCCAGGAGATGGTGCTAGATCCCCTGGAAATGGAGTTACACAGGGTTGTGAGCTACCATGCGGGTGCTAGGAGCAGAAAGAGCAGAACCCAGGTCCGCTGGCTGGAAGAGCAGTGAGTGCTTTTAACTGCTGAGCCATATCTCTCCAGCCCCTCATTCTAGCTTTAGCATGTAGATCTATTTGAATAGATCTCTAATGAGCTCAGCAGTGCCTTGAAAGGAGCTTGTATTTTAATAACCAGCACCCATAATATTGTGAGATATATACAATTTGAAAAGTGGCAGCATGCGATCTACGTAGGACCCGGTGGGCATGAATTTAGAGCAGGAAGGCTGACAATGAGCTGCTGACTTCAGAAGTACATACTGTAAGTGCATCAGCTCACTGGGGTCGGTCATCTTTTAACATTTTTAAGGTTTCTACTCTCACCTGAACCAGCAGTATGAATGAATGATGTGAAAAAGTCTCCCATTGCCATTCCCAACCCCCCAACTCTTGCCCATGTGCCCTTTTGCTTCCTGCTTATACCAGCATGGATGGGAGTAGACAGCATTTGTGTACAAGCAAGCCCGTGGTTCTTGTAGGCCACAGATAGCACTGTTCCTGTCGTCCTGCTCTGTGTTGCTCTGCTTCTGGGCACTGCCACACCAAAGGCTGGTGGGCTGTGGAAAACCCTGCAGGAAAGGCTTCGAGAGCGGTCTTCTCCTTTGGACACATTTTCTGGGGTGGATCCTTGTGATGGCCTCTGGATAAGTCCTTGAAAGATCTCTATTATGTTAACTAATGTGGGAAAAACTGTCTTAATTATGGGAAGGACCATTCCCTGGGTTGATCCTGGACTGTATAAAAAAGAAAGAAATAAAGAAAGAAAAAAAACCTACTAGTGTGGTGGTGCAGGCCTTTAACCCCAGCACTCAGGAGGCAGAGGCAGGCAGATCTCTGTGGTTTGCAGCTAGCCTGGTCTACAAAATGAGGTCCAGGACAGCCAAAGTTACATAGAAAGATCTTGTGTAAAAACAAAAGTTAAGTTTTAAATTCAAACTACTGTGCCCAAAGGATCTATAGAGCAAAGACAGATAACTTCCTGGAGTGCTGGGTGAGGCTGTTCAGGTGAAATACAGAAAGACAGAATCCTGTAATCTCCCTTGCCCAAGGACAGATAACCTCCTGGATTGTTGGGTGAAGACTGTTTAGATTCTGTTTGGTTAATCCTGTTGTACTGGATGTGCTCCAAATGCACCAGCTATACTTAGTCACTAGGGAGAGGGAGATAACTCAGACAGGAAGTACTTGCTCCTGATTGGACCTGGTGGGAAGTACGTAGCCTTATGGGTTCTGCCTTTTTTAAAGCATCTGTTCTGTGTGATTCAGGACCATTCTGTGCAAACTCTGGAGGTGGCGGGACCACTCCATGGGAACCTCAGAACGGTCCTGGTCAGAGTCCATCTTCCTGGCCAGTATTTAATTAATTTAATTAAAGATTGCTTAAAAATTGTCTCAAAATTATGGTGATGGTCCTATTCTCGACCAGTGGGATTTACACCTGCCTCAGAAGAGGAAAAACAAAGCAAAGCAGCTGAGCCCTGGCACCCTCTGCTTCTTGACTGGATCTACCATGACCAGCTCCTGCAAGCCCCGACCACTGTGCATCCCTGCGGTAACAGCTGCGCCTGACTCTGAGCCAGGGGAAACCCTTTCTGTTGTCAGTTGCTTTTCTCAGAGTATCTTATCACAGAAACAGGAAAAGAAACCAAGTCCCCTACAAGGACTACTAGAGCACATGGCTCAGACTTTTTTTACTATTTAAATATAACTTCCTGGAGTGCTAAGAGGGGCTGTACAGGTGAGATATTTCTGAATCTCCCTAGCCCAAGGATATAATCTCTTGGATTGTTGGGTAGGGAGTGTCTAGATCTCATTTAGTTGATCCTACTGCACAGGATGTGTTTCAAATGCACCGGATGTGCTAGGTCAATTGTAGGTAGGAGATAACCCAGACAGGAAGTACGTCAGGATAGATGCTTGCCACTGATTGGACCTGGTGGGAAGTACGTACATAGCCTTACAGGCTCTGCCTTTTTAAGCATCAGTGCCATGTGATTCAGAGCCACTCTGTGGGAGCTCTGGAGGTGGCAGGTTCTCTCAGTGGGTACCTCAGAATGGACCTGGTCAGAGTCCATCCTCCTGGCCAGTGTTTAATTAGTTTAATTAAAGCTTGCTTGCTTCAAATTTGGCTCAATTGTGGTGGTCTTATTCTCCACCGGATTTGGGATTTACAGTACATTGGTCATTAGAGTTTGGTTCACTTGTTTTGGCAACTGTATTTGCTTGTGTGATCAAAACATTAACAGAACATCCCAGGAATCCCTTTTGCATCCCTGTAGAGTTCTACCCTCCCACACCACAACCATTTGCTAGTTTTTCTCATTTTAGATTTCTTTGATATTATCTAAATATAATCATATTCATATCTAAATGTAATCAAGACACATATGTGTCTTTCGTGTCTGGCTTCTTTTTCTCTAAAGAATGTTTCTAGGGTTGCCTAGGTTGTTGTCTGTTTCAATAATTGCTTTATTTTTGAGTAGCGTGCTAATTGTTTTCTGTTATACAGCTGTGCCACAGTTTCTTTTTCCACTTTCTTATATTTGGCTACTGATGCAGTTATATTTATATAACTATCTATGTTTATAGTTATGTTTATATCTGTGTAGCTTCTGGGTTTGGGCGATTATGATTGTATTATTAGTATTTTCACATAAATCTTTTGGTGGGTTCCGTTTTCCTTGTGTAACACCCACTAGTGAGTTGCTGGGTCATGTCTATTGAACTGCTTAGAAATGGCCAAGTACGAGCGGCAGACCCTGTTCCACTCACCGCAAGAGACACGTGAGTTTCACGTGGTCCACGCTGATCTCCACACTTCGAGTTGTCACTGTCATCCACTCATCCATGCTGGTGGGTGTGACGTTGTGGCTGTCATTTGCATTTTTGTGATGCTGTTGAGTTCACTTTCACATTTAACTAGTCCTTGATATGCACTGCTTTGGAGGTGTCTTTTTAAGCCCTTCCCCTACTGTTAAAATCGAGTTGTGGGTTTTCACATCTTTGATCTGCAGATACTTGGTACGTGCTGGATGGATGTCCATTCTTAGTGATATACATTGTAAGTACTGTTTCGCAGCCCATTTATTTCCAATTTAATGCCCTAACAGTATCTTTGGATGCCTGGAACTACTTTTTATTTTGATAATGTTCTAGGTAATGTACTTCTAGAACAAACTCCCTTCCTTCCTTCCTTCCTTCCTTCCTTCCTTCCTTCCTTCCTTCCTTCCTTCCTTCCTTCCTTCCTTCCTTCCCTCCTTCCTTCCTTCCTTCCTTCCTTCCTTCCTTCTTGTGGCTTAGAGTAGTAACACTTATTTGGCTTGTGAGTATGTAATTTTGGCAAGCCTTGGTAGGGAGAACTTATTGCTTTTCTCAGACATCTTTGGTATCACCAAAGGCTAGGGACTGAGGTTATCAAGAAAGCTTGTCACTCATATGGCTGGCAATTGATACCATCAGCTTAGACGGTAGCAGGATGGATTCATAGGAATCCCCACCATAGCCTCTTCATATGGCTGGACTCAGAGAGTGAGTACCTCACAGAAAAGACAGAAGGAGTTAGATGAAACCTGTGTCCATTTTCTGACTGATACAGCGCCCACACAGTTACACATATACTTTATTATTGGGCTGGAGAAGTTGCAAGCTCACCTTGGCTCTGGAGAATGGTTGGTAGGCTGGTACTTCTTGGCAGGGGTATAACAAAGTTTTCAAAGAGCATATGGATTGCTGTGGTCACTTTTTACAAAATAGGATTTTTCATAGATGAGTCATAGTATGCGAATTAATTCTTTATTGGTTAATGATTTTTGATTCCCACCTAAAAGATCTTTGTCTTAAAATTTAATGTTATCTTTTCAAAGTTAACTGATCCTAGTTTTTATGTTTAGTGTATGATCCACCTCTGTTTAATTAATTGTATGAGAAGTGGAATTGAGATTCTCTCTTAAAAATAAAGGAGGGGGTTTGTTCTTACAGATATTCAGGTGGACCAGTCATTAGAAAGACTTCCCTGTTTAAGAAAACTTAAATTAATTGACCATCTGTATTGTCTTAGTCACTGTTTATCGCTGTGAAGAGACACCATGGCCATGGCAACTTTTATAAGAGAAAGCATTTAATTGGGGGTTTGCTTACAATTTCAGAGGGTTAGTCCCTTATCATCATGACAAGGAGCATAGTGGCATGCAGGCAGACGTGGTGCTGGAGAAGTAGCTGGGAATTCTACAGAAGTAGCTGCTCCACAGGCAGAGGAAGAGAAAGACATTGAGCCTGGCTTGGGCTTTTGAAACCTCAAAGCCCACCTGAGTGACGCACTTCCCTCAACAAGGCCATATCTACTCTGACAAGGCCACACTTCCTATTCTTTCTCAAGTAGTACCACTCCCTGATGACTAAGCATTCAAATGTATGAGCCTCTGGGGGTTATTCTTATTCAAACCAGCACATGTATATAGGATAAATTATAAATTTCTCTTTCCGGTCCTGATGATCCGTCTGTCTGCTTTTATGTCAATGTCACACTACAATCTATGGTACAGTTTGACATCACGTAGCATGAGTCCTCTCACTTTTTCACATCTTTTTTTCAAGTAGCATTTGATAGTCTATGCCCATAAAACTTCCAGACGAAACCTATACAGTTTTATTCTTTTTTGCAAAAACGTCAGCTGCAATTTTGATTAGGATGGCATTGCATCTGTGGATACAGTGAGAAAAGCATTTAAAAACACTTTGTTTTCTAGTTCATGAACATTGTATATCTCTTACCAACTTTATCTCTTATTTCTTTTTGTAACTTATTTCTGTCCTATATATGTATCAATAGGTTTTATTGTAGAACACTTCACTCTGTGAACAAAATGGCTTCCAACTTTACCAGCTCAGCTGTGCCTAGTTGCAAGAGTCTGCTAAGAGTGGACCTGTTGACTGTTAGCATTTCCTCATAGAAGGAAGGAGTGAGGAGGGTCATTGGACCTTCACTTGAGAGTCCAGTTGTCCCTCCCAGCCATGTGTATGCAATTCTGTCCTAACTGAACATTGTTTTGGGGTCTCCTGAGGTGCTAAAGCATCTATGCTGGTGAAGGCTGATGGAAGGGGAGCTCTATCTGTGTGTAATGGAGGAGTTGGGTATAGACTCTCCAGTGTAGCTGTTTTAGGGTCATCCTTTTTCCGGTCTGCAATCCCTCACCCATGTTCTTTAAGTAAGTCCAATAAACTCATTGGTTCTTCAGGGTAAACTTGATGGATCCTAGTTTGGTTTGTCCTTGGGATCTTCCGAAGAGGCGATAGGTGTTATTTACATCTCTTCAGGGGAGGACTTTCACAACAGACTTATTTGTAAACATGTAATGACTTTTTTTTAAAAATGATAGTTAAAATAGGAATTAAATTTTCTTTCTTAAATACATGTGTGATGTGATATGTGCATACATGTGTGTGTTTATGTAAGTGTATGATGTGATATATGTGTGTGTATGTGTGTGTGTGGTGTGATGTGATATGCACGTGTGTATGTGTGTGTGTGTAAGAGAGAGAGGGTACGGAGGTGGCTGGAGTTAGGTTTACCATCTCAGTGTTTGTCATGGTTGTCCTTTGTTCTTGCTTCCTTTTAAGCATTTTCCAGTATTATGTTTTGTCTTCTCCATTGCCTGTTTCTGCAGTTGTGTTGTTTTATTCCTTTTTTTTAGGGGGGCAAGGAAGGGGACGGATTTGTCTTACAGGTCACAGTCTATCATGCGGGGAAGGGAAACAGGAAGGAACTCGAGGCAGGAACACACAGAGGCTGTGGAGGAACCCTACTTCTGGCTTGCTCCCCGTGCTTGCTCAGTGTGCTTTTTATGTAACCAAAGATCACCTGCCCAGGGTGAGCTCAGCCCTCCCACACCAATCATCAATCAAGAAAATGCCCCACAGACGTGTTTCAGATGGAGGCATTTTTCTTTTCTTTTTAAAATCTTATTTATGCTGGGCATAGTGGTGTATGCTTTTAATCCCAGCACTTGGGAGGCAGAGGAGGGCGGATCTTTCTGAGTTCAAGACCAGCCTGGTCAACAGAGTGAGTTCCAGGATAGCCAGGGCTACACAGAGAAATCCTTCCTTGAAAAACCAATGAATAAATAAGCAAGTAAGTAAAATAAATAAAATCGTAGTTATTTGTCTTGCGAATCTCATATAATATATATAAATATAGATTTATATATATATTATTTATATATATAAATAAATATTATAATATAATAATAAAAGTATATATAATGTATTTTGATAATATTTTTTCTTCTCTCCCAACTTCTCCCAGGTCCTCCTTACCTCCCTATCTATACTCAACTGCACATTCTTTCTCTTTCTCTTTAACATACACTTTTTATTAATGATTTGAAAATCTCATTCAATGTATCCCAATCACACCCACTTCCCATTTCTCCTAGATCCACCCTCCCATCCCTGTGCCCTCCTAAGCAAACACACACATCCATTCTGTGTGGCTGTGTTCCTGATGGAGCATGTTCAGACTCCTACTCGGCAGACCCTGAAAGAAAACTGACTCTTTCTCAACCCCTTCCGCCACCAGAAGCCATCAACTGTGAAGAGCTACACCTCAGCATCTTCATCACAATTTTTAAGGACTGTCCTCAATAGCTTCACGTATGGACTCTTTCCTTTTTTTTTCTTTCTGGTTTTTTGTTTGTTTGTTTGTTTGTTTCAGGGAGAGGGAGGTATGCACAGAAGCCCTCAGTGTCTCTCATTCTCAGTTGTGAATCTGCAGGCATTGATACCACTGCAGCAGAAGCTCTCCCGCCCATAGCTGCTGGCCACAGCATGGATCTTGGACCCAAAGGGTTTCTGGAGGCAGCGTGGATCCTGGAAATGCTTGTTGTTGGTAGTGCTTTTTTGAGGGCAGGCCCTCAGGCATATCGAGTGTAAGCTGCAGCAACCAGCAGTAGTAGCAGCAGCAGCAGCAGGAGCCATACTTAGGCACTGGCCTGGCAGGTGGTGAAGGGGTGAGATAGGCCTGGTGGTGCCCTGAGCCTCCTGGTGGCCCTAGGGCTGGCCCTATTCATCAACTGCATGCTCCTTTGTCAGCCCACGGGCTCCCACACTCTCACCACTGCTGCCGCTTCTGAGTCTCTGGCTCCACATCTGTGCTTTTCATGCCCTGCTCTTTTCTGATATCTTTTCTCTCTCTCCTCACAGCCAGTAGATTTTCTAGATCTCCAACCACCTTGAATTCTTAAAGTTTCCCCCACCGGACTCTGGGCCAGAAGAGTTTCTCTATGAACTATTCCATGAACAAGTGAGGAGCTGGAGGCCACAGGGGTGGACCCTGAAGAAGCCTAGTCTGGTTCTTCCTATTGCCTTGCTGCCATCTTGAGTGTCCATCTCGAGTAAATAAGCCGTGTTTATTTACTCTTTAGAAATTAAACTAAGTGACGGTGCTCTGGTTTTGCCTGTATTCACACTGTCTGTGAGCAGTGTAGATTATTTCCTTGGTATGAATCCGATTTCCTGCCTCTTCCTATTCATGCTTTGGCTTTCATCTATTTTGTTTTGCTTATGTTATATATCCACACTGTATTGTTATTTTTACATTTAGCAGAAGGCTTTCCAAATGTCAAAAACCACACACATATACATATGCACACACACAGAGGAGGTAAATAGATAGATATTGATTGATTTGCCCTTGTATTTAGCTATGTAGGTTCACTGAACCTTTTTTTTTTTTTAAGAAGAAAATATTTTTTGCCCTGTTAACTCTCTCTTTTCTTTCCTAGATTCATTTTCCTCCCACTTCACACAATTTGAGAAAAGATCAAGGCTTTCTTTCCCTTTGCCCTCTGAACGATGGTGAGAGTCTAGAAAAGTACCCTGTAGAGGGTGACTATCTGGTTGCCCCTTCCCTGCCCTAGGGAATCCTCTGTGCTCTCCAGTTTGCCCTAGATTCCTGCATCCCGAGAGTCCTGTCTTCATGCAGAGGATGGGGGTAGCGGGCAGATGCTGTGTATCTGGTGGAAGCTGAAGGAACCTGGGAGAGATTTCTCTTGGACTTCCTGTCTCACTTCCAGCCTCCGTCTTCTGCTTGGAGAAGGCACTGTCCAGGTGATCTGGCTCAGCCTCCTAGCCAATGCTAGCCATTGGCACGGTACTCCTATGAACAGTGGGGGAACATTGATGTTGTTATGCCTTGGGCTCTTCTGGGCCCCACATATAAGGCAAGCCCACTCATTGCTGTAAATCTATTAAAGGTTTGGTGGAGTTCCACTTCACCCCATCTGCGAGCCATCTTTTCTGCCCCTTTGCCAGTGAGAAGAGCACTGACCTTGTCTCTCCCAGCTGGAAAGTGGCTACTGATTTTATTGTGCTTCTTACACATTTTCTCATTCTGTAGCTTTGCTGGCCTCCTTTTAGCAGGTGGGGGCTGCAGTTCTTGTGACTTTCCACATCCAGACATGGACTCAGTTCTTGGCACTTTTATTTAAATTCTCTCCCCAATGCTCAGGTGTTCATCTATGCAGTTGGAAAGGAGATTTGAGTGATTCTGACTCAAAATCCATGTTTCCTTTCCCGGGCGAATGTCTTTTGACTGGGTAAGCTTAGAATTTCTAAGTCCTTCTCTTAAGGGGAGTCCCTCATATGACTTTTCAAAGCTCACTAACTGGGTTTCTGTTGGACCTCCCTTTCCAGTGTTCTAGTGTTCTGGCCCGTGTCTTCCTGTGCTCTCTGAAGCCTCATACATACACCCTTGCTACAGTGAGTGTCTTGGATATACTTTAAGTATGTTTTAAAGTCGATGGCCTCCAGAAATAGGAAAGATGGCAGGTTAAAGTAGAGAGAGGAGATGGCGTGGGCCAGTCAGGAAGCAACTGATATCCGCTTGGAATCTGCCTTGAGCCAGCCTTTCCTACACTGTGTCTCTGTGGCAATTCCTTGAAGAAGGTTGTAGTTAGCATACAATGAAGCCGAGACCACCAAAGGATTTGAAGTCACAGATGACTCAAAAAATCAGCTCTCCTCTGGCCCAGTCTCCAGATGAAGGTGAGCTATAGGGCAGATGGCTGCTTCAGTGTGGGGTGGGCTGACGCCATAGGCTCCAGCCACAGGCTCAGAAGGAGCAGTGAGTTCTACAGCTTTTAAGACTTATGCTCCTCCTATTGGGACCCCCCCCACTCCACAGCCGCCCCCCACTCTACAGCCACACTGCCCACAGCCATCCATACTCCACAGCCACCCCCCACTCCGCAGCCACCCCCTCACTCCGCAGCCACCCCCCCCACTCGGCAGCTACCTCCCCCTCTGCAGCCACCCACTCTCCACAGCCACCCCCCACTCCACAGCCAAACCCAGTACTTGCTGCTCTCCTCAGCTTTCGGTTTGCTTCCCCAGTCAACAGTTGCTTTACAAATGCTCCTGTGAGGGGGCGGAGAACAGCTCTTCCACAGGCCTCTTTCCCAACTGGACTTATAGAAAGGAACAGAAGGCCGAGAGTAGCTCCCAAACTTTTCCCAGCGTCCACCTGTCTCAACCCTCGCAAACTTCTCTCGGTGCTGGAGGCCATCTTGCAGGTGGCCTGTTCTCTGCACTATGGCACACGCGGGAAAAGTAGGAACGTAATTAGTTAGTGGAAGATCTCTTAATGGAGAGGGCATTTCAAACTTACTTACATAAACTGATTCTGTGGGATTGGTCAGCATCTGTCAATAGGATGCCACAGAGAAGAGTCTCAGGTTACTGTCAAACGGGAGCATAACTTGTCTCATTCAAGCTTGGAGACCCACAGTGGCTTTCTAGATCACTGCCTGTCTGGGGTGTAGTGATACTAGGGGAAAGCCAGTAACCAACCCCTCTTTTAAATACTGCCTCCTTAATAACAGCTGTGCATCGGAGCTGTTGTATTTCCTACTCAATTTTTAGCTAAGGAAACCGAGGGTCAAGCAGCTAGCAAGTGGCACACCTGAGATTTGAACCCAAGACTTCGATGTCTACATAGCTAATCACTTTGTCAGATGTCTTTCCATTCAGCAGGTGGGATACTACACCATTAGAGGTGATCCCTGATACCCCTAAAGGCTGTTATTCAACCACCACACTCCTCTTTCCTCTTCTTCTAGGGATCAGGGTCACATTAATTCTCCCAGGCTCTCTTACAGTGAGTGTGGGTCACGTGACTGAGGGCTGGCCAATGCACAGTGAGCAGAAGTGTCACCCTTTCTTGCATTCTCTCCAAGTGTGAATCTCAGGCTGAAATGGCAGCGATTCCCAGGACAGCCTTGAGATGCAGGTGCTGAGAGCAACTGGTCCTCAAGTTAAAAGGAGGCTGTGTCCCTGAGTCACCATTTAGAGTGTACTCTTACCCCAAACACCTACATTATATTCTTACTGGCTTAACCTACTTAGATATGAAGGTTTATCAGTTGTAACAATTAATGTTATCAGAGGCAATGTAAGTACTACCTTCCAAGAAGGAGTGGAATGCCACCGAGGAACTGAAGAAGCAGACCTGTGATTAACTGTCCAGAGTAACAGGGTGGCCAAGCCCTGGTCTTTGTTGTTACCTGGATTCAGGTTTGGACACAGGCCTCATCATGGCCTATTTGAGAGATCCAGAATAACTCGAGTTTCCTGAGAATTAACTGATACACACAGATGTATCATTCTTTATGAGTTTAATTCATTTAACAGATTTTATTAAACACTCCATCCCAGTGACTTTCTAGGGAGGACAAGAAAGCAAAGAGCCAGCAAGGAGTGGCCAAATCACTGTTTTAAAAAATAATTTGTGCCGTGGGGGTGACATTTGGGAGTAGAGATGAGAGATTAATAAGTAAGCACCTGACTTCACGACTAGTGACACAGAGAACTGATAAAGTAGAATAAGAGGAACAGAAAGGCCAGGTTGGTGGAGGGGCGGTGCCTCTGTTAAGGATGTTTGATCATAGACTTGGAGCTAGTAGAGGAGTCATGGTAAGCACAGAGACGGGAGAGTTTAAATGAGCTTCTCACGCCCATGCAGCAGAGCAGAGGGCATGCTGGGATGGCAAGGAGAGGTGAGTGATGAGAGCACCCAGCACTCAGCCTGCATGGATGTTAGAGTTCTTCCCTCTCTCCTTCTGAGTCTTCCTCCCTCCAGAATTGATGGCCTTTTAGTTCCTGCAGAAGTCCTTCTTGCTAACAGCAAACCAAAAATAAATAAAAATTAAATCAAGTATTTTTTTTTTCTTAAACTAAGTGGCCTATGCTTGAATTCCACCAAGTCTTGTCCCTGTAGTCCACAGTTCTGGGCTCCTATGTCAAACACTGGCCAAGGACACAAGTGTAAGCTACTTTAGATCTGAAAAGAGTCGAGTAGCTGAGGTGTGATGGGGAGAAAGTACTGAGACCCGGATATCTGGAAGTGGGTGTAGCGAAGATTACTTGAGGTCTGGGAGAAGGAATTCAGGGCCGGGTGGTGTGGTGCTTTTATTTCAAAGCTCTTCTGTGTCCCAACTTTAGGTGAGGGTCCAAAGAACTCCATCTGTAGATCTCACTAATACCAAGAAAGGCTTGCTCATCACTTACAAGGTTGCCTTGTGTTGAAGGGGATGGCTCTCACTCTGTCACAACAGACCAGTGGAGGAGAGAGCCTCACAGAGCATCCACAGGTGTTAAAGGTCTACATGCCTCTGGCTCCAGAGCTTTCCTCTCTGACTGGACTGTCAGCACGCTTGGTTCTAGGCAACAGAGACGACTCTGTTTCAAGAAGCAAGCAGGTTTACTAAATGTTGTTTAATCACCCCAGAATCACAGAGTTGGGGAGACAAAAGCAAGCTCAAGGGTAAGCTTCCAGGGAGAATGCCCCAACTGTGCTTTGAGTTGATTTGAAGGTGAAGCCATCACTACATCACCCAGGAGTGGAAAGGTGATGCTGTATCCACCCTGCCCTCCCTCTGCTTGGCCACTTCCTGAGGCCTTAGAGAAAATGGCGCCCTGGGTGAATCCTCCTGCTTTGTGTTGCTCTCCATCTCACTTCTGACACAAAATTTTATCAGGATGAGTAAGGGCAGGTCTGTGTCGCTGGCATGCATTATGGCTGCAAACAGAAGCTTGGCGTTTGAGTTGTGGTTGCACTGAGGAGACCTGACTATGGGCATGGGAGCCCCACCCCCACCCCGCCCCGCCCATGTAGAAAGGACAAGTGATGCCTTAGAAAGATTTCCTCTTGACCAAAAGGTCAAGTTGCCTTACTAGGCTCCAGAAGAGAATGTTGTCTAGGATGGGGCAGGTCTTGAAATGTTACCCATGACCACATCTGTTGGGCATGTCAGAGGGGTGTGCCAGGTGTGGGAACTGGGACTACCCAGCACCAGCTTGCGTCAGCTTGGTTTCTGATGTCACTCTGCCTTGCAAAGAGTACAAGGCCTTCCTGGGAAAGGATGGGGGAATTGCAAGGGAAAAAAAGTCATCTGAGTTTGGTTTACATGAGGACTTGCTTACTAAGTTATCCCAAGGTTTGCTCAGACCCACAGCCTAGAAGAGTACAGAATTCTTTCTGAGAGAGTTGGCCTGGCAGGAACTCAGGAGCCTTCTCCACCAACCTCAAGCTGGACACCAAACAGATGTGGTTTTGGTTTCCCTAGTCCTTTAGAAGGCTTCCCCATCCTGAGTTAACGAACTCCAAGTTTTAAGGAGATAATGGCTATTTCCACTTTTTAAAAAATCTGACTTGGTACCATTGACAAATTATGAGTAAATGAGCAATACATTGGAACCCCTAGCGTAGGCCACTGTACATGAGTCAGAATTCCAAGATTAACACAGTCACAGATGATCCTGGACCTTCCCAAGTCACTTTCCCACAAAGGGCGTGGCTCCTTGGGACCCTGCCCGGTCTGCTGCCCCTCAAAGCAGGCAAGCTTGCTTTCTCAGGGAAGATTTTTGCTCATGGTGTGCATCGCTGTCAGCTCCACCTTGTTTCCTGAGACGGGTGGGGCAGTCGCATTTGGAGTCTCTGACTTTTGGTCCCCACAAAGTGTGACTCTTTAAAAGCCATTGCTCGGCTGTGCTGGTCCCCGAGCCTGTCTTGCTTTAAATTTCCCTGTTTAGTTTCTGTTCTCCAGCAACATATAACCCCCTTTTTCTACCTCACTAACCTCAGTGGTAGCTCTCCCCATGTTAAACAATGGTCTGATTTGGCATGGAGAGAAGCAGTCAATCGTTTCCTTTAAATCTTAATGTTTTAGGCCCCGGGAACATTTGAAGTACCTATTTAATGAGAAGACTTCAGGAGAAGCCTAGGTGAGATCTTCAAGGCTCTAATTGCTCCCTGGAGAAAGCTGTCAGGCCGCATAGCCTGGCTCAGGTCGTGTTTGCTGAGCAGGAAGAGGAAAAACGAGGCAGAAGTCAGGAGCAGGGATTCACAGGCTGACATAACCCAGACCTCTTGGCCTGGTAAGAACCTCTGGAATCATGCATTGTGTGGTCTCCTTGCGTACCTGCAGGCTTGGCACTGTGTCCCACAATGGCCAAACAAATAATTTGCATTTTTTTTGAGTTTGGTTCCCTTATAATAATACGAACCCGCATTACAGTTCTCTCTTCTTGTTCATTTATATACCAAACCCAACAGACCCAAACAAAGCCCTAAATCTGTTTTCCCTTTGAGCCTCCACCAGAGCCTTTTATTCATGCACCGTTTATTTATTTGTTACCCAGATGTTTGAGACATACCTCTGCGCTATGCTGCGCCCAGGGGTTTGCCCATCTTCATCACAAATGGAGAACCAGGAAAGTGAACTCCTGCCCAGAGAACAGAACAGAGGTGCCATCTCCGCAGACAGGGCCCCACCTAAGGCAGAACCCTTAAGAAGGCTGGCCTCTGGGGCCGTGTCTGGACTGTGCGGGGCGGCATGGGGGGAGCTTTGCCGTACAATAATAATGTGCACTGTCTGTCCAAGGCGTGTTGAGTGCGAGGCACTTTGGAAATTGGGCTCAAAACAACTTCTTCTTTAATTGAGACAAAAGCCCTTTGTGTGGGCTTCCCTCCTTCAGTCGACAGAGGGTACGTGTTCACTGTGACAGCAGCTCCTTGTCCCCAGAGCTGCCGCAGGTAGAAATACTGCCCGACTGCCAGCGGCCATGCATCTGCGACCATTACACGGGCCTAAGTGGGTTTGGGAGCTTTACCTTAGGAATTAAGTAAGAAAAATGAAGGCGCAAGCAGGGCGCACTGTAGCCCAGACAATTCCGTCTTCTCTTGATGTGAATGAGACCTAAATTGGGAAGCCTTTGGCCGACGGCGAGGGCAGATAAACGTTACGGATTTGATGTAATCCCAGACTTCAGACTTGAAACTCGGCTTGACCCTTTCCTTTGAGCAGAGGAAAGGAAGCAGGGGGAGGCTATATCGGTTCAGCCACATGTCAAGTCAGGAGAAAAAAAAAAATGACAGCCAGAGCAAGGTGGGGGTGTGCAGAGTCAGGGGCGGCAACAAAAGAAAATTCTACAAAGTTAGATATGATGTGTCCTTTAGGAGACAAACATGTTGATGTGAGATGTGAGAGGGAGATGCTCCGCGATAGGATCTGTGGAGGAGGCTGGGAATGTCTGCTGCTTGGAAATCCAAATAACCACAAGGCCTGGAATAAGTGTGCAGCAATCACAAGCTGTACTCACGGCTCACAAGCCCGAGGTTTGGGAAAGGTTCAGGCAGTCACGAACCTGCATCTCATACAGGGGCACAGAGGCAGGGGCTTTACAGGCTGAGCCCACGGTTGTTTAGCCAGTCCCCTGTTTGCAGAAATGAGACATCTGGATCCTTTCATGAGGATGATATCTTAAACACGTCAGTTAGTCACGTTTACGCTGCGGTCTTGTCAGCTCTGTGTGGGTGGCGTGTGTGAGGCCGGAGTGGATTTTCTTTGTATGAGCACTTACCTTGTGCTTTGGACTTAAGAAGACACAGGCTGTAAAGGCTCACAGGCCCTTATCCTGCTTTGGAGATGGGGATGCTGAATTGCTGAGCCTAAGACATTTGCTCAAGGCCACCTAACTTATAAATAGTAGATCTGAGATGCAGGGCAGTGGTCTCATACAAAGACCCAACTATTCCACCACAGCAGAGGGCTCCTGCTACTTCCTGCAGTTGGTCAGGACTGGTTAGCACTGGGCTCCCATGGACTCCAAGCTCCCATGTGCTCTCAGCATGTCTGGGAGACCAGTCTGCACAATCAGAATTTCAGAATGGGAGTCTGCCTCTCTGGTACACAGTGGGTGATTGGAGGTCATCATCGAGTACCTCTCATCCATTTGCCCCATCTGTAGAATAAGAAGGAAAGATGCCCTGGAAACCCCTACAGTGAGAATTAACAAAGGCAGAGTGCTTGCCTGACACCAGAGATGTGGCAAGCTCAGTGGGTGGTGGCAGGAATGGGTTGGACAGTCGAGATGCTACCTGCCAATCTGGTTTTCTCACTTTGCCCTGTCCCTGTCCTTTTCATTTCTACAGGCAGCACAATTTTTTTTTATAGCCCTCTGATGTCTTCCCTCTTTTCCCTATTTCTCTTCTCCTGAGTTCTTGCCATCAGCGTGGTGTGACCTGTTTCTCAATTCTATGCACTTTAGCCATCATGTAAGGCCACAGAATGGACCATCAGCTCATCCTTGCTGAGTCCCTTCTCTGCCTCTGTAGCAGCGTGTATCAGCAAAGACGATAAGGAGGCATAATCATAGGTGGAAATCCATATCTCAGCAGAGGGAGCCATTATCATGGCCAGTGCCATCCTGGACAGTGGAACCTTGAGCATCTCATCTCAGGGGATTTTACTGACACACAAGCTCCTCAGGTGTTTTACTGATAGCACATGCAGATCATGATGAATCAAACATCTTTTACATAAAGCCAACACCTGCAGATAACACAAAATGCCAAGGCCTAAGCAGCCCCTCACCCAACAATGCACATAACCATTTCAAACATAACTGGAAATAAATTTCTGCAAGGCTCTGTATCTGTCAGGGCTCTGTAAGAGAAGCAGGACAAGGAGAGACAGGACCTGAGGTCAGGTTGGCAGGCTCTATGTATATTAGGGGGTAGGGGAGGGCAGGATTATTTTCTTTTCCTAAGAAACCTTTGGACCTCTATGGTCTTTTCACTGATTGGATGAAGCCCATCAAATACTGAAGATCGTTTCCTTTAGCTTAAAATGAACAGTTCACTGGGACCAATCACATCACCAACCCAACATCTGCACACCTTGGTGATTGAGCAGCAAACAGGATAGCCAGTCAGCATGCATGTCATGCCGTACGGCAGTCCTGGCCACCGTGACTCTGGTCCCATCAGCTGTCCTTTCTCTTCCCGCATGCTTTCCTGTGCCAGCTGGTCTGCAGGCGCTGTCATTGGTACTTTGCTCGTATAAAAGCCTCCACCCGGGCACTCTTACTTCCTTCGTGCTGCGTAATTCAGTCTTCATACCAGCAGTTATCTGATTTGTGTTTCTAGAAGCCATTGAACACGTCTGTGGAATGCCCCTGGCCAGCTTTTACTTGTCCTCTGACCTGTCCACACTGCTGAGTCCTATCTTCTGTGTTCACTCTTGTCACCTCAGCCCGAAACCTGGCTGGCGTTCCTGATTTCCCTCCCACACTCCATGTTCAGTTGGTCACCAGATCCTGCTAATGTCTCTTAGCTTTACATACCACTTTCGCCGGAGTCAAGGGAGTGTGTACTGATCATCTACTGGTGGCTTGGGACCAGGGGCCACAGAGGGTTTTCGGTGCTGTGGAACTGGTTGGCTGACAGTGTCCTATGCCTGTGTGTCAGAAGCCTTCCTGCTGTGGTGGCTTACGAAGGCTCCAAGAGGGCTGGCCTCTCCTGAGATCTTTCTCCGTGGCTTGTAGATGGCCCTTTCCCTGCTGTCCTCTCCTGGCTTCTCCTCTGCAATGAAAATTTCCCTGATGTTTTTCTTCCTATAAGGACACTACTGTTACTATTAGGTCTATTCTAAATGCTTCATTTTAACTTCATCATTAAAAAAAATTTCTCCCACTGATTGCGGGGCTGCTTGTGACTATATGATAAGTATTTTCTGGGGGAACACAAATCAGCCCATATAACCTAGTCTTCACCTATAAGATGCCAGTAACTCCCTCATTTCAAGGTGTGACAACCACCAGAACTGTCTCCAAAAATTGCCAAATGTCAGAACCACAGCAAGAGTTTGAATGCTGACTGCACATTATAATCACTAGAGAGATTAAAACCCAACCCCAAAAGAGGCCCACAGAGATTCTGATTAAGTGAGTTTTGGGTGAAGATCTTTTGTCAAAGGGTTTCTAAAAGGTTCTAACTTGCAAAACTCCAGGGAGTGCTGGGATGAATAAGACAGACATTAAGCACTAAATTTTACGATTAACATTTTAAAACATGTAATGTATACTATTTTGTAACATATTTTCTAATAGCTACTTGGAACATTTTTCTGCACCATGAGATAATCTATAATAAAAAGTTTAATGAGTGTACAGTTGAAAATGTTGTAGGTTGTGTAACCAAGGCCCTGGTATATATCCTAGAGTGTAAAGACTCCTGAAATAGCACAGTAAAGACACTCTTATGCGTCTGTCTTCAAAAACAAAATTCACCAGTTTCTTAGGCAAAAATTTAAGACGTGAGAAACTAGAATCAAAAGGGTAAATGTGGACCGGCAATATGGCTCAGTGAATAAAGGTGCTTGTAGCTCAAGTCTGATAATCTGAATTCAATCCCCAGAACCCACATAAAAGAAGAAAGAGAAAACTAAGTCCACAAAGCTGTCCTTGACTTCCGCACATTCTCTGGGGCCCACCCACTCACGCACCCACCCACCCACATTTCACTTTCCCACTAAATAATAGTACTAAAATCATTTTGAAAAAGAATAGGAATATTTGTGGGTTTTGATGCATATTACATTGTTGTTCCTCAGAAATGCCATATTAATCTAGAATTCCGCTGACAGAATCTGTAAGAAACGGTTACCTTACGAACCTTTGGGTATTTCAGTTTTTGAAATTAAACGAAATGTGGTACCTTGTTTTAACTTGAATTTCATTGGTTATTATTAAAGCTGAACATTTGTCCATTTTCCCCCAAGTGCTATGTATTACTTGCTTTTTTACCTTTTTTGGATTGCTGGTTTGTGACATTTGTTCTTTCATTAAACAATAAATTTCTCTTACAGATTTGTAAGAGCTTGTTGTGTTAGTATTAATTATCTGTTTCAGATTTTGAATGGTTTTTATCCAGTTAGTATTTGTCTTTAATATTTGGTCCTTTTATTTCTAGAAGTATCCTTGACGCAGCTAAGATAGCTGATATTTCTCCATGTCCCTCCCCTTCATTCCCCCCACCCCCCGCCATTTCTATTTTATTCATAGAAAACACCTTCATAAACTCTTCAGAATAGCAATTGTCTATATTTCATTTTATTTAGTTTAAAATGATTTTAAATGATTTTAAATTACGTGCAGGTGCCCAGAGGTCAGAGGGATCAGATCTGCCAGGAGCTGGAGTTATAAGCAGTTGAGAGCTTCCCTATGTGCTTGTTGGGGGTCGAACCCGGGTCCTCTGGAAGAGCAGCGCCAGCTCTTAACCTCTGAGCCATTGCTCTAGCCCCTGTATTTTATTTTTATTATTATTTTTGAACATTTGGTTTTCTAATTCAGTTTGGACTGACATGTCAGTAGGGATTGAATTTGCATTTTATTCTAGACAGTTACACAGTTGATTTATCCTGTGAAATTGAAATGTCGCTTCCCCAGCCTAAATTCGAATCTGATGGCCAGACCTGTTTGGGTACTTTTTATTCTGCTCGTTGATTTATTTACTAGATTTACAATTTGTTTTGACAGTTGAAATTCAAATTCACTTCATTCTTGATATTTTTCAAAAAAACAAAAATTCTTGAATTCAAAACAGTGTTTTTTTGTTTTTGTTTTTTTTTAATTTTCAAATTCCAAAATTTTCCATTGTCATTTTGAGTCAGGCAGCGTTTGTAGCTTCCCAACAGTAACCCCACCATTCAGACATGGGTTGGCAAGCCTGCACTCTCTACTTTCTCCATGGCCCCATGTGAAACATGACATCTTCCCTGTGAAGGGTCCTGAACATGGTTGTTAGAAACAGAATCCTTTCCCCGTGTTATTCACTAGATGGCCATGCTGGTCAGGTGGTGGATGTTTTTAGCTTTCTTCTGCGATGACTGGCGTATTCATTTCCGTGGTTGACCATCTTAACTTCCCCGATTGGCATTCCAGGTTGTGTGGGTAATGTTAGCTCGGGACCTTTCCCAGGCTTGCCTTTTACATCTTCTCGTCTTTCTGAATTGGCTCCATGTCTAGAAAACCTTCAGCTGCAGTGAGTAGTAAGCACTCTTCTCCTGACGGGTAAATGGAGGTCTTCTGACTGGTTATGTGACTGGCTAACGTTCCCGTGACTCTCGTCCTGCTCATACTTTTGTATTGAAATCATGCAGATTCACAAAACAAACAAGAGAGCTCTTACCAAAATTATGTAGTTTGGAAAATTTAATATGGCAGTAGGATGGCCAATTTTTTCTTTTTTTTAAATTTGAAAGAATTTTCCCATTTAAATCTTTTGGTCTCATCTGTGGCAGTCTTTTTCAATTTCCTCCATGGAATTCATTTGTTGAGCTTCCGGATATAATTTTGATAACTTACATTTTCATAGGAAATGATTTTCTAAAATGTTTTCATTTGCCACATGAGAAATTTTCTAAATGAATACATTTTATGCCTATGGAGTATAGACCGTTTTTAACCCCGGATTTTAAATAGTTTCGTTTCTGTATTAAACTTACTTATTAGTTCTATTCTTTTATCTTTAAGTTCATTAATGTGTTTTACTTTTGTGAATTATTCGACACTTTAAAAAAAAGCCTATTATTTCAAATTTTAGTTTAGTTTATCCTTTTAAAAATATGATCAGAAATATCAAGAGTTATATTTTGTTCCTCTAACACTAGCTTTGAGAGTCTCGTCTCATAAATTCATGTACAGTTTTCTATGTAGTCCTGGTTGGAGCATGATCGTTTTTGTTAATGTCTGGATTTCTTCTAGGGTGAGGATGCCACTTAAATGCACTTGATTTTTGGAACTAATTGTAATTTTTCCCCTTTGTTATGTTTTAAAAGCTTAATAGGGGCTAGAGAGGTGGCTCAACAGTTAAGAGCATGTACTGCTCTTCCAGAGGACTGGAGTTTGATTCCTACCACCCATATCAGGTGGCTCATAACTCCCTGCTATTCCAGCCCCAGAGGGAGCTGAGTCCTCTGTCCTCTGAGGGCTTGTACAGAGCGCGGGCACGCACACACACACACACACACACACACACACACACACACACACACACGCTTAAAAATGAAAATATTTAAAATGGGGGGCTGAAGAGATTGCTTAGCAGTTAAGAGCACTGGCTGATCTTAGAGGACCCAGGTTCGATTTCCAGCACCCCTAGAGTGGCTCACAACTGTCTGTAACTCTGGTTCCAGTGAACCCAGAAACCTCTTCTGGCTTCTGAGGGAACCAGGCGTGCATGGAGTACACTGAGTATACTTAGACGCATGCACTCAAAACACTCGTGCACACAAGTAAATCCTTTTAAAAAAAATGCTGAAAAACAAATGCTGGTAGTAAAACAAAAACAAAATAAGAAACAAAAATTCAGTCAAATAAATTGCAATGTTTGCTTTCCATTTGTAAAATTTCTCTCATCAGGCGTGGCGGCGCTCGCCTTTAATCCCAGCGCTTGGGAGGCAGAGGCAGGCAGATCTAATGAGTTCGAGGCCGGCCTGGTCTACAGCGTGAGTCCCAGGACAGCCAGGGCTACAGCAGAGAAAGCCTGTCTCAGAAAGGAAAAACAGTTCTCTTCCTGGCCTTCCTCACTGGCTGCCTTTAGGGCACAACCTTCGGCCCCAACACTGTGAAACAGGTCTCTTGGAATTTAGGCTCTCAGTGTTTGTAGCGCTCTTCTTTGCCCAGTGTCAATCGCTCCCTCCTACTCTCCTGCTGATATGTGGTTCAAAGTGGAAGGCCCTGCTCTGAACCTCTGTGCGCCCCGCGGGCTCAGCACTGACGTTTTTGTTACACTGCCGCGTCTCCCGTCTTGGGTGTTGGTCACTTTGCGAGCTGTGCGGTCTATACCAGACATGGGTGAATGCTGGCTGAACTGACATTGAGTGACGGAGGAGCACATGACACAGCTCTGTCAGCCACGGGGGCTGAGCTTGTACATCCCGTTTTTAGACGAAGGCTGCGGTTGACACTATTGATCTACAGCAAAGTTCCAGACACAAAGGAGCATTTGCAAAATGGGTGGATCCCCATTCTGTATTGGTACCCAACTGCCATTTATCGGCAGGATTACGGTTAGCTCTTTCTTCTGGTGGTGCTATGACGTGGGAGTGTACTTTGTGCTATAGAGAGAGGAGAAGCAGCTTGGATATGGGAATAGTGGATCTCAAAGATGCTTCCAGGAGACAGACCAAGACTTCTCTGCCATGCAGGCTCATGCAGGCAGGCTCTCAAGCCCTCAGCCCCACATTGGTCAGGATAGGACACTTAAATTCCAGCGGCAAAAAAAAAAAAAAAAAAAAAAAGGTAAAGTGACAAGAAAGGGATAATTCTGAACACAAGAAGAGACTGCTTTTTATTTTAGAATTAATTTTTAAACTACTTAGTTCCCTGAAATAGGATGCAGAATTTCCTGAGTTGTGCATTTGTTTTAATTCAGGGAGGGCCTAATTTGATTTTCAAAATTTCTTCGATCCAGAGACGCTTAAGAAGCATCTTCTTACAAGGATTCTAAACCGGAGGGCCATGAGACTCAGTGAAGAAGGAGGAGGTTTTTTTCCCCTTTTTCAATCAAGCTCTTGCGCCTAAGCTTGCGAGTGCCAGCCAGTTCAGTACTGGCGGGGCAGTGTCTGTGTTGAAAGCATCGATTGTGCTCTTCGGTAAGGATGAGCTGAGAGGGCATGACCCTGACCCTGACTTTTAGAAACTTAGGACATAATTGAGGAAAGAGAGAGAAAGAGAGGGAAAAGGAGAGAGGTGGGGGGAGAGAAATTTAGTGTGCAAATGTGATCAGATTTCTGGATCGATGCAAGCAGGTTGTCCAGGGACTGGAGCACCCCTTGTATCTATAAACAAGGAGAGAAAACATTTCATAAGCACAAGGCCATGGTTGCAACAAGAGAGGAAATTTCCATTTTGGAGATGGAGAAGTTTCTATAAAACAGCTCAACACATGACTCCCTGCTGGGCTTTGAGAGTCCTGTGGGAGAAGGAATTGGAACTGGTGTCAGGGTCAGCCTGGTGAGGAAACACCCAATCCTCAGTAAAAATGGCAGAGGAAGAGAAGCAACACTTTGCTTTTATGCCCAGGATTGAAGTGTCATCCCTAAAGAGAGGATCCTGAGCTCGTGCTGAACATTACGAGTTGTCTAAGAAGTCCAACATCATGAGAGACAAACAGCAAGCTCAGAAAACAGATGGATCAACATGCAAGAAGAAAAATAACTAAACAGCTGGGACAAAAGAAGCTTTCAATAAGAAAGGGCATAGAAATGATAAAATAGGAACAGAAGACAACGAAACAAGAACAGCTGGCTAGAAAAGATCAGAAATTTCAACAATGAAGAGATAGTTACTATAATAAAAAAGGGGGAGCTGGGGTGTTTAATTGACAAATTATGTAATAAACAAACAACCTAAGATAATAAGTATATTATTTGACCATTGTGTCAAGAGTTCAGGCGTTGCTTAGCTAGTTTATTTTCCTTCAAGAGTCCCTCAGGAGGTTGTAGTTAAGACATCAGCCAGATCTATGGATCTGAAGACACTGCTTCTGAGATGGCTAATTTGTACAGCTGGGGAAAATAAAAACAAAGACAAAAAAATCCCCCAAAAAACATTCAGTTCTTCCCCAGGTGAGTCTCTCCATAGCACAGCCTGATGTGTTCTCCTATAACAGCTGCTGGTTTCCTCCATAGCAGGCGACTCTAGACAGGGTCAGGGGTATGGCAGCTTCCGTACGCCTATGACCAACTCTTTAAGTACCATCACTTCTATTCACTAAACCAGGCTCATTAAAATTAGCCTTAAGAGGAGAGGAATTCGATTCCATCTCTTGAGGAAAGATCATCAGAGACCTTGTCGGCATATTTTAAAATCGCACAACGGGCCATGTAGCATATTGTACACGGTGAGCAAAGGAAGTAGGAACCTGGAAGGCGGAGGTGAGAAACAGTCCAAAATGTGGCAGGAAGTTTTAAAGAGATGAAAAACCATGACTAGAAAGTTAAGAGACCTGAGGACACACCCGAGAACCCCAACACATGCTCAACAGGAGCCCCAAGAGGACAAGGAAAGAAAGATACTGACTCGGTATTTGAGGGTACAGCGGCTGAGAATTAGCATTATCCCCAAGGCTAGATGTTACTTTCCAGATCGAAAGTCTCCTGAGCGGAGAGCAGTACGGATACTACCGTCACGTCACAGCGTGGTCACGCTGGCATGAGAACAGTGGGAAAAGCGCTTTCAGGAAGTGAAGGGTAAGACACTGCTACAACTGGCGTGGTCAGAAAGTGCCGTTGGCATCAGTGGGCGGGGCGGGCGGTCCGATGTGGTGGGGGATTCCAGGTGTAGAGGGCAGATAGTCATTTAGAGCTTAGTAGAAAGGGACCAGCTGTGTTGGGCAGCCATGCTGCTCCACACACCCTCTACCCACCTTCTACTGATCCTGAGCCAACTTCCTCCCTAACTACCATGAGTAAAACCCTGACAAAGCTGGTAGAGGCAGCCCGGGGACTCTGAAACCCAGGGCATAATGGGCAAGGCCTGAGGACACCATGCTTAGGCCTGTATAGGTGAGGCCCCTTTCTGCCCAGGCTTCTCTCTCCAGCTCTCAGGCCTTAGATATCAAAGTGCTGCGGCCGAATGAAGACATTTTCCTTCAGCACCAGGGCCTTGACTTACCACACGCCTGTTTATTTTCACCCCACAAACTGTAATTAGTAGCCAGGCTTGGTTTCCCTCTAGACTCCGAAACAGGAGTAAGTGTTAATTTGAACATTTGCAACAAGCAAATGCCTTCTTATTGGCTGCACACAACCTGGCAGCTTACAGAGCCACTGGCTCCCTTGAGGAAGACCGAGGTGGCAGGGAGTGGGGCTAGCCATACCGTTGTCATCACCACCAGGGCAGACCTCAGAGCGAGCGGGGCCTCTGATGGAGTTGGTGGGAGGCAGACAGTCAGACCTGAGCCCGCAGAGGGAACAGAGGATAAAACGATTTGGAGGGGGGAAAAATCAGTCACTTTCACAGTGAAAACATCAGGACAAAAAAACTCTTTGGCCACACAGTGCGTGAGCCAACTGCCTGAGAAACGCTTCATAGCGTCAGACCTTTGCCCTTTGTGTCCTGGTCTCCCGCCGCAGGCTGAGGCTGCCTGAGTTTGTGTCTGTGTGCTGCTTTTACTATTGTCTAAGGTTCAGTAAAGAGGGATCTAAGGGTACAAGTTTAGGGGAGAATCGGGGAAATAAATAGTGCAAGGAGAAAGTCAGGCAGTAAGACCACATGACTCCAATCTGCTGTGCGGATTTTACCTGTGGGTTTGTGGTCTGTTCACTGCTTTCTTTCCATTGCAGTGGCTCTGTTTCCTTGGTCTACATGGTCTTTATATTTACTTTTCATCTGTTTTTATATTCTATTTTATTTTACTTAGCTCCTTTCAAGCTATTTGCAAATTGGGTAAAGAAAAGGACCCCAGCCTGGCAGTGGTGGCACACACCTTTAATCCCAGCACTTAGGAGTCAGAGGCAGCCAGATCGCTGTGAGTTTGAGGCCAGCCTGGTCTACAGAGTGAGTTCCAGGACAGCTAGAGCTACAACAGAGAAACCCTATCTGGAAAAACAAAACAAAACAACAACAAAAGAAAGGACATCATACATTTTTCCTCTCTGCAAGAGCAAGGATAACTCTCCATCAGATTTACTCATCCTGGCTCCGTTTCTATTCTCCAGGAGCACTGAAAAGAGAGCACTGGCTTTGCCTCTAACAGTCACTTGTTCTGTTTCAGTCACTCTGTTCCGTTCCCTGTCTCTCTCAGTGTCTGTGTCCCGCTGTGTGGCTGTGTCCTTGCTGTCAGCTAGAGTCTTTCCATAGCTAAACCTTACTCCATATGCCAGTGAAGTGCTCAGCCGCCCAGACCAGCACACCCTGATATCACACGCAGCAGTCACGTCCTGGAGTGCATTTTCAACCTTGTTTCCACTCTTCAGACGCTGTGCCTGCTGAGGAACTTTGCCTGTCTCGGATATCTGGATGATGCTTTCTAATTATCTGACCCTGGGCAGACCACAGATCATGCTGCTGAGGAGGCAGACTGAGTCCTGGCCTCTTTTCCTGTAGTTATGTTGAAAGAGCAGCTTGTGGGAGAGAGAGCCTGCTTTTTGGCCAGGAGTTTCATGTTGTTTGCACATGTGGGATTTTGTGTGTGTGTGTGTGTGTGTGTAGAGGGGGGAAAATTCAAGTTATGTAGCATTGTGGCAGGGCTTATTTATCTTAGGTTGCTATTTGACTTGCATGAAGAAATATGAAAACTTAAAAAATACCTCTTGCTTTCCTTTTTATGAGAGAACAAAACTGGTGGTGCCTCCTTTAACTGTGGGGAATGCCTGCTCTGGGCACGGGGTAAGGGCATTGCTAGAGCCATCAGATGGTAAGACATGGGTAAGGGACTCATAATGTTGACCTTTGGGTTAAGGAATTGGTTCAGAAGAGGGCTGGACCCTTATACAAGTGTCATAAACATCATGGTGGCCTGGAGGCTGAGGGACGCTTCTCTCTGGTATGTAGACATGGCTTCAGGACGACGTGAGAACAAGGCTGGTTTGTTAGTGGCTTAAGAATTCTTCTGAACACTGGGGGAAGCACTCATCAGATTGAAGTGAAGCCTGTGGCTTCCTTTAATGCTACATATGGTAGGGGTGAAAGTCAACTTTTCGGTGAGTTTGGTTGAGCACAGTGGCGTTTTCAAGAAATAATTGCTATTTACAAGTTTCTAGACTTCTCTATGGTGGAGTTCTGATTGACGTGCCTGGTCTCTGAGATACTACAAAGCTTTTGGGATGACTAGGCAATGAAGGATGACCGACCGGCTGCCTGCAGGAGCAGGTTGTCTTCTGTCTTTAGCAGCTGTTCCAGCTCAACCTTGCCCTGAGACCCAGGCTCACTGGCAACTGAGCAGAGGAAGATATTTGGCAGTTCTTGCCTTGTTTTTAACAGCAGCTCAGAATCTTGAGTCTTGACATTTAACCTGTGGATATGTGCAATACCTCCTTACCACCAGCTTCAATCCTCAGCAGAAGTGTAAAGGTATCTACGAGGTGCCTCAACTACTTCTCCTTCTTATTCCTCCACCCACTCCATCTCCTCTTTCTTCTTCTCTTCCCACCCTTGTCTGGACCATTCCATTTACCTCTTAGCTCCCTTTGTCTATTCAACCTGGTGTTCTGGGCTCCTCCTTTCTGCCCCAAGAAGTGTTCCTTAATGAATACAGCTCTTAGTCACTCATTCTCCCCCCTCCCCTCCATCTCTTTGTATTCTAGAAGGCTTCATCCTTCATGAAAGGATAGAATATAAATTTCATGAAGACTGGTACTTTTTTTATCTGTTTGACTTATTGTCATCTCCCCAGGTCTAGAACTGGACCTGGTGTATGATTGTGGATCAATGTATCTTACTGAGTGAATAAATCAACTAAATTCAAATATTGGTGAGTTGCAAAGGCCCTTTATCATTGTGGTGAGAAGTGGCTGCAACTAGAACATCAAGTCCCCCCCACCCTCAACCCCAGGCACTGAGATCTCACACACAGATCACCATCTCCTCATGCCCACGGAAGCAAATGCCTTAAATAACTTTTAAGGATGTAGCTTTCTCCCGTCAGGCTCTCTGGGATACTAAAATGCCCTGTTTCGGTTCTTGGGAAAGTTGCCATGCTTTTAGGACAAAGATGATTTCCTTCCCTGTTCTCCCAGGCCCTCGGCCTCATTATGGTGACCTCTTGAAGCATGGTGGTCAGCAGCTCACGTTCATTCGACCCTAGGGGATAACAAAGCTGCATCCGCCATGTCCACCTCTGCCTCCGTTTCACGAGCCTTCCCCACCAGGCTGTCTTTGCATGGCTCACCGCTTCATAGTAAGATCAATCTGCTCCTGGATAGGGATGTCAGACCCGGTGACGCGGCCTTCCACAAAGTCAGGCTTGTGAAGGGCGATTGCCTAGAGCTGTCCCTCTCCGGGGACTGCCCCTTGTTAAGGTATGAGATAGAAAGTAGACAATGGAAATAAAAGACTTTGGGCTGTTTGGAGAGCTATTTATGCCGCATGCAGGAGATGTGGTATTCCTTGTTTAGACCAACTTCAATTTGCCAGGGAGCTCCATGAATGGAAAATGTGAGGCAAAGGCCTGAAGTGGAAAGAGGATATAAACTATCTGGACATGTCCGGCTGTCCCAGGCTGCTGGGGGTTGAGTGATGTGTGTTTCAGGGGAGACTCTGACTTCTAGACAGTGTTTCTTCCACCTTTCGGTGGACGTAAACACCCACGGGCAGCCTTGGCCTGCAAGTCCATTCCAACCAGCTGCGCAGCCCTTAGCACGAGGAAGGGCGATGGTGTCCTGTGGCAGAAAGAGAGCTTGGGAGACACCCCGGGGAAGCCAGGAAGCTACGGACTGGCATGCTCTCCTTTATAAAATCATAAATCAAACCCGCATTTCTCTGAAAGCAAGAAAAATCACCCACCCACCTTTTGATTACACTTTTACAGAAATTAAAGTCATTTTCCTTTCCGACAGTATTGACTGCAGGGTTCAATTTAGTCCGGCAGGTGCTGGGTGACGGGAAACATGCTAAGAGCAGCTGAGATAACAGCATCCCTCTTGAGAAAGAGGATTCTCTGAGGAGGGTGAGAGGGAAGGAGGGAGGAGATAAAGAAGGGAGAAGCCCCCCACCCCCTACACACACACACACACACACACACACACACACACACACAACTACTTGCAAACACACCTCATCCCTGTGCTGCTGTGGCAGCTGCTGTGGCTGCTGCCTGGATGCATCTAAGATGGCACCTTGGTGCCCTGCCACATTCGGTCTCCTTGGTACCGAAGCGGCGCTCAGCTTCTTGTCACCGAGTGGATGATGATTATCTGCACCAGGGTCTCAAGGGTGCTCAAGCTTTGCTGGCGATTGGAGCTGCGATGCTTCAGCTGAAGGATTTTAAAAGCTATACGAGGCCAAAGAACCATTACCAGTCACTTGCTGTGTGATGCCTGTTGAAGAGGGGCTGGTGTGGAAGGGGGGTGCTGTGGGGCTGTGAGGGAGGGCATGATATCTTCACCCCCCCCCCGCCCCCCATTTCTCTCGCGCCCTGCCTCCCACCTATCCACCTCCTCACGCCTTTTTTAGCCACTGTATCCTTGCTGAGGCATGACAAGGTTGTGTCAGCCTGGTCTGAGAATCTATTGATCACAGCCATCAAAGATCTTTGTGGGGAGTTTAGGGATTTGGTGGTTTGCATACTCTCCCTCCCCGCCCCCCCCCCACACACCCCCAACCTCAGTTAACTCCTCCAGTCCTGGCCTGAGCTTCCATTGCCTTGGAGCTGAGCTGTTGACAAAACTTGCTAATTTCTGTGACAGCTGCTTTCCGAACTCTACTCCTAAGGCTGTCAAATCCACTGTAATTCCTTTTATAACAGAGCTCAGGTACATGACCCAGGCAATGAAGAAGGAGAGGGATTGGCTGAGACCTAGCAAATGGAAAAACACATGTCTAGATGCCAGCCCTCTACATGTGGGCACATGTGCACATACCTGTGCCCTTGCACAGACAGACAAACACACTGTGCGTGTGCATGCACATAAACACACACACACACACACACACACACACACACACATACACACACCTTGTCTTCCTTTGAAGTATTATAGAAGAAATATTCGATAAGCAAAATGGACCTTGTTTTCTGGTGGGTTTTCTGAGGGCAAGGGGAAAAATGCTAGAAACAAGTGAGCCCCACATTTAAGTTGTGACCTCTGAACCCTTTCCGTATGTGCTTGCTGCATGTTGACTGTGAAACAGCACTGTTGTAAGTGTTAAACCAGAGCAGGCAGCAGAATAGACAAGAATCTAGCCCCCAGGACAACTCTGGGACACAGTGTCCTAGAATCAGCGAGCTTCAAAGCCCGAAGGCACTGACGTCTTCTGTGATGGCTGAAGCAGTATCTTCCCTTGGTTCAGTCTGTAGAAGCACAATGTACACCCACATGTAACCACTATAGGCTTGAATAATACAACAGTAGGAAAATAAGTGGAGCATTTCTCCTTGGAATAGGAAAAACTGAAAGTAAAAAAGAAGGAAAAAAAAAAAAAAAAGGAAAAATGAACATGTTCTCAGCCATGAGGCTTGAAGGAAACAGACTTATAGTGCCAGTCTGGAGTTTCCTCAGTGTGGGAGGTCTCTCTGTCAGTTGTCCACCTGGAAGGGACATGGCAGGGAGACCACAGTGTGTGGAAACACGCAGATATTTCTTACAATCAGTAGAGGTGACATTTCCCTGGAAAGTACTCCCTGGCTGGTGCGGAGGGTGCGTGGAGAGTAGGATGTGAGTGGAGGTATCCTGTGGGCAGGATTCCAAAGGGCATGAGGAACCTCGCAGAGATACAGGTGTCATCAGACCCTGCCAAGTGGCCAGGGTGTGTTTCTGGAGGGAACTCATCTGAGGTAGACAGAACGCTGGGCTGCCCAGGGACCAGGGCGCACTCTGCTGGCCCGAGGGGGCTTGCTGGCCTCTGGCCACAGCTGGCCACAGAAATGTCTCTGGTTCTTCCTTGGCCCTTATCCTTAGGGCTTGTTAGGGAAATGGTCTCTTTGCTGATCCTCTAGGGGCCTGGCATGCATCACCTGGCTGGAGAGAGGAGAGGAGTGGACGCTGGGAGGGTGACAGCAGTCAGAGCTCAGTAGTCCCCTCACCTTCCTGTCCAGCTCTTACCTTTCACTGACCCAGAGCCTCTTAGATGAGGAAGGATCGAAGCCTCCACTAAGCCTTAGGCATTTTGGCATTACCACATTGCGTTGACCACTCAGGGGCTCCAGGGCTCCAGCTGGAATCCCAGGACTACACTGTCAGAGGGCTGCACACTCCTGTTCCGGCAGCTTAGAGTTGGTGGCATGTGTGGCCAGGAGAGTGGCTTCCTCCGAGGAGGAGGGTATTGGAGCAGTCTCTTTCTGGGGAACAGGGAGCAGCTGGCATCTCCCCCATGGTCTCATCTGAGCCCCCCCAGTTTGAGGACTCCTGATGAGACAGGAGCCCAGAGAAGGTTGAAGAGGGTGGAGCGGCTAAGCCCGAGCCAGGACTACAGACTGCCTGGCAGAGGGTTTCATGGAAGGTGCTTTTTTCTTGCCTCTCTTTCTTTCTTCCCTCTCTTTCTGCCCCTTCCCTTCTCCTTTCCTATTTTCTCTCCTGGGCTCAGTCTTTCTTTGTCATCAGAATTTAGAGAATGGACTTGTTTCGATTCTCTTCAAAGGTAGCAGAATAGCATCTCTACTTCCTGTGCAAGGTGACCTCTGTCCAGGAGCGAGTTTGGCAGGGAAAAGTCTAGGTCCACAGTAACATCCTGACCAGCAAGGCAAGGCTGAATCAGGGGTGAGCAAACTAAGTTGTCATTTCCCTCCAAAAAAAAAAAAGGATTTGCTTTTAAGCAACAGGAAAATAAGATTTGTGAGTGTCTAGGAGTAAGCTTTACACACGTGCTGTGCCACTGTAGAACTGGGCAAATATGATCATCAATTTGAACTTGGCTTTAGTGGTATTTAACAGACCTAAGTATGAAAGCTGTCTCCAACCCCTAATGCCATCTCCAGAAGGGCTGTCCTCCTCCTCTTCCTCCTCCTCCTCCTCTTCCTCTTCCTCTTCATCTTCCTCCTCCTCTTCTTCCTCCTCCTCCTCCTCTTTCTCTGACTCCTCTTCCTCCTCCTCTTTGACTCCTCTTCCTCTTCCTCCTCTTCCTCTTCTTCCTCCTTCTCCTCTTCTTCCTCCTCCCTCCCTCTTCCTCCTCCTCTCTCTTCCTCCTCCTCCTCTTCTTCCTCCTCCTCCTCTTCCTCCTCTCCTCCTCCTCTCCTCCTTTTCCTCCTCCTCTTCCTTTTCCTCCTCTCCTCCTCTTCCTCCTCTCTTCCTCCTCTTTGTCCTCGTCTCCTCCTCCTCTTCCTCCTCCTCAACATCAGACAGTTTCACTTCCACCGGCTTTTCTCTCATTGCTCCTCAGGTGTTTGCACTGCTCTGATGTCTTTGTAGGTAGGAGCCAGCTGCTTCCCCAACTCTACTCAACTTCTGTTGTTTTGTGATCTTGTCATTTTAATGAGAGCCAGTCAATAACTATGGAGGTGTGCTGACGACATCACAAAGGAACTCAGCCTTAACAAGTCAACTGTAGACGAGGTGCCAACAGGATGGACAAGAGGATTAAAGTATTTGTGCCAAAATATTAGCTGCACATGCAGAATTAGCTCTCCTCATGTTAGATGTTTCACTTTGGGCAAGTCTGTATTTAAAAACCTTCATCCTTGTTTTGCTTAAAGTATCATAATAAGCTTGGCTTTTTCATAGTTACACTTGTATATTTTTCACAGCTGTTTTAAGCAGAAAAAAATTAATGTGCTTTTGATGGCTCAGAAATCTATCACTGGGAAAAGCTTTGCAAAACTGTGTTCAGGAGCAGAGTAGAATCCTCAATATTATATCTATTTCCTGGCTTTTTGAAATTCATCAAGTCCCTCCTAAATATTTTCTTTAACAATTCTTGCCTAAATTAATCTAACAGCTCAGGCTGACTTCTTTGATAACCTCTTTTGTATGGATGTAGGGATTGCTATTCTTAACCCAAGGTGAATTGTCAGTTACTGGGGTGGGGGTGGGGGGGAATACAATCATTGTTTTGCTCATACTGGAAATATTTGTTCAAATAAAGGACACTGAATAATGAGCATGGAGGACTGACACCTCCTTCGTGGCTTTAAGTCTGTGGCTGTAGCTAAGGTTCCCTGAATGTTCACAGGCAGTGTGAAGGAACGTCATTCCTGTTTCTTCAGTCTCAGCCTCTGCACACACAGACACTCACTCTGCGGCTTAGATGGGATGAGCACAGAGTCTCTTGGGTCCAAATGCTGGCTGGGCACACGTGACAGAAAGCCATCAAGAGTAAAGCTGCCTGCATCCACCACCACCTACCACCAAGCAACTTGCAACCAGAGGAGGAGAAATAGTAAGGAACAGAAGACAGTAGCAAAAGTCTCCATTTGCCCCTCTTTGCTTGGCCAAGGCGAGGCAGATTTGAAGGCTAGGGGGGCTCAGTGGATTAATGTGAACTTTAATACCGAAGCAGTGTGTGTTTATTGCTGGTGACCACAAGACATAAATCTTGCAAGCACAATATACAATGTGATGCAGTCCCTGGTTTTTTCCCCTTCTCCAGTCTCAATTTGTGTGTGTGTGTGTTAAGTGCCGTTGAAAAATAGTGACCTTTAATAAAGGATTGTATCCTGCGACTATTTTCCCAGACACACAGTGACCTTTCAAACCAGACTGAGGTGAAGGGGGGTGTGGAGTTTGGACTTTGAACCGGCCAGACCCTGCTGTGCTCCTCTGTGAGCCTGGCCACTTTTTATTGTGTCACCAGGGAGTGTTCTGTATGCAAAGCAGGCTGGGCTGGCAGTCTGGACCTTTGCAAATCAATTTGTCTGTGAAGGCGAGTCCACTGGAGTGAAAGATGGTCTAACAGGGCACACTGCCCCCTCTCTTTGTGACATCATCGCCCATGGTACTCTTGTCAGTCATGTCTGTCCAAAGGGACTGGGGGTGGGCACAGTGCTGGATGGGGGGTGGGGATGAGAAGTGGGAGGGATTGATCCTCCTGGGCCAAGTATGGCCTGAGAGACTAAGGGGGAGAAGCAGAAGCTGGGGATGGAAGATCTGCCCGGCTGGGGGTGGGGTGGGGTGGGGTGGGGGTGATGGGGGAGGGTACCATTGATATGCGAAGGATGAATGCTGTCTGGCAGGTGGTAGCCAACCCCACCAATTCCTTTTCCTAGGGGTCTTGGGCATTGATAACTAGGAGGACCAATGTCTCCCTCTGGTAAGGAGTGAAAGTTCTCAGGAAATGTCAAAGGTCATGAGATCAAGGGTGTTCAGCTCCTACCAACAAGGCTGGCATCTGTGAACTTTAACCTTCGACATAAAAGTTCTTGAGTTACAATCCCTTCTGAGAGCGAGCTGTTTCATAAGGTTAATATCACTGTTGTTTTCTAAGGTCTTTTTCTTAGGTCTTCCCAACAGCTAGAACTCTGCATAGAGCAGCAGCTAAAAATGCCAGGAAAGACAGAAAAATAAAATTACTTTGTTTTCTAATTCGAATTTCTTTAGGAAGGCCTTCTGAAGACAGAACAATCTTGCGTTTTCCATGATATGGTGATTGGACCAATTTCTGACTAAGCAATTAGTCATCTTTATACTCCACAAAAGACAGAGGGCAAAGTTGGACCTAGTGAACAAAATGGCCTGATGAGTATCTTACTGGGAAGCCTGGTGGTGGGAGACCCAGTTCCTGCCCTGTGTGCTGGGCTGCCAAACCATCTGTAGAACTGTGGACCATTTGCAGAACCTTCAAACCCACAGGGCTTGGATACCATGGTGTGTGCTACAGGTGGACCAGCTTCAGTTCTAATCGTGCTCTACACCACTTGTCTAGCTAGTGAAACTGGGCAGGTTCCCAAAGCTCTTCAAGCTCTGCTTTCTGCATCAATAGGATTAGGTGAGAGGGAAAATCTACCCATGCTGGCACCTAATTAACCCTCAACAGGCAAAAGCCCTGACGGTGATGAGGGGCGAACCAATGTGGCTGTAGATGTATGAAAATGGATAAAGTAGAATTTAAGGGGTTGGGTTTTTTTTGTTGTTGTCATTGTGTTTTCTGTTTTGCTGAAATATAGTCTTCTCATGATGCTCAGACTATACTAGAACTGCTGATGCTCCCATGTCTGTGCCCCGAGTGCTGGGATTATAGACATGCACTCCATACCTAACTAATCCAAATTTTTAATAGCTTTGTCTTCCATGAAATATTTGCTTCATTTTAAGATCTTTAGATACTTGTGTTTTATTTTGCAAATCATCATATTAGATCTAAAATTATTGTAAGATGTAATATATACTTAGCACTATATGTACACATACAAACTATGTATTTATGCCGTACATCAATTTTTTTTCAGATTACCAATGTACTTTCAGTTGTGACCCCAAGCATAAGATTTACTTGTGTATCATGTCCTTTCTTCACAGGGATCACAGGATGATTTGCAGAGAGTCAGGGTTGAGCTGACAGGGAAAGAACATTTTGGGGAGCAGGATTTGAAAGGGGAAGTCACTGTGAGACAAGAGCAGCCATCCGTTTGTAAAGCTCACAGACATGGTTGCATGGGCTCTCGTTGGAAACAAGAGTTCTTAAAACTGCTTAATTTCTGTGTTGAATTGTAAGTGTAGTTTTACCATGGACATGGTGAAGAGGAATTGATGGAATGCACCAGATTTGAAGGAAACAATTTTCCTGACCCTTTTATTCAGGAATTCACGACAATAATGGATGATTTTGGAAAGGATATGATCATAGGCAGGGACTTCAGAGAGACTTGAGGGAGCACTGAATATTCTAAGTGGGAAAATAAAAATATTAGAGGCACCTAACTGGCTAAGAATTAGGTTATATGTCAGATATTGGAGCCAAAGTAAGGATCCCAGACACTCTTAAGCAATAACAACAAAACCTAACAGACATAAATAAATCAAACAGACAATAATGAAACCACAACAAAACTAATCTTTTTTTATTTAAAAGTTAATTATATCCATTTATGGCACGTGTATTTATTTTTCATGTGTGTTCGCATGTACCACAGTGCGAGTCTGGAGGTCAGAGAACAACTCTGGGGACTGTGTAAGTGGGAGGTAAGTCAAAATCATCCTGCCCAGAGCTTGGAAAGAGTGAGGTGTAGAAGCAGGGCATGAATAACAGCTTCTCGGAAGAGGACAAGTGTAAGTGGCTTCATGGAAGGCTGCTATGTGGCTGTCACTGGAAGTGTCTATGTGTAGCATCTCCAGACCAGCCAGAGGCAGAAATGAAAAAAAGCCTCATGGGAAAAGGAAAACGACACGGCTCTGCCCTTGCTATAGTCTGCTTTGCTTTTCTCTGACCTTGGAAAGGCCTCCTTGAACCCTTTTCTTCTGAGGTTTATAGTACGTTATCTGAGAAGTCGACTTCTGTAGTGAGAGAAAAATCAGGGTGCCATTCCCCAGGGGCAGAGGCTAGAGGTGGTCTGTGTGCAGATGGTCTGGGAGGTAGTGGAAGAGCACGGGCCTTCTTTAGGGCACCGTCTTCCCTCTCTGCCCACAGAAGAGAAGCAACAGAGCCATCTGCTGCTGTCCTGGCCATGCAGTATGCTCATTCTCTGGGACCCCGTTCAGTTTGGACCAAGGAGTGAACATCTTGATAAGTCTCAGGACAGACATTGTGTGTGAGAAGACGGCAGGAGAGATGGAAGAGGGCGGGAGAGATGGAAGAAAGGGCCTTTTATTCTCGTATTCAAATAGATAACTTGGTAAGAAGACAGGGACTAGCGTGGCACCTCTGACAGCACAGTGGGAGCTCTTGGTGTGATTTCCAGCTACCTGTCCCTTCTCAGATGCCTGCGATAGATCAGTTCTGGGGATGAGCCCAGCACAGTGCCTGACGAGGACGTACCCAGTAAGAGGAAGTGGTTCCACTATATGCTCATCTAAGTGAAAACTCTTTTCGGTTACAAAGAGAAACCTTGAGGCCCCCAGGTCACCACGTGAACGTTCTGGATCGAATACTAAGTTGGGAGAGTCGGTCAGTGTTGAAGTGGTGGGGGAAGGAGGAGTGCTAGAGAAGACCTCCGTGGCTACGGCAAGGGATGTGTTTATGGTGTCAAGGAAGCAACAATAAGGTTAGTTAATATAATTTTTATGGCCCTAATTCACTTTATCTAACTGGCTGCCATGGACAGCCTCTAGGGTACTTCTCTGGCTCCCAACTGTGGACACGAATGTCCATCCAAGTCACCCTCAGACCTCATGTTAGGAAAATACCTTTGTGTTGACTACACCATTTTCTTTACTTTAAAAATTATTTAAAAAAATTGAGTATTATAGATATATGAAAAACAATGTATATTTAATGTATTATTCTCAACATGTGTGAGTGTAAGTACATACCTGTGAGGCCATCACCGGGCACACTGCCTTTACTGTCATACGCCTTAGCTATCACTGCTGCGAGTCCCCTACAAGGCTCTGCCAATTTTGGTGATAGGAACAAGTAGAGGAACTGCCCCCTGTTTTAATTCAGACAGGACCTTACTATGTAGCTCTGGCTGCCCTAGAACTTGCTGTGTAGATCAGGCTGGCCTCAAACCCCTAGAGATGTGCCTGCTTCTACCTCCAGAGTGCTGGAATTAAAGGCGTGTGCCACCACACCCAGCTTTTTTTTCTTTTTTCTTTTCTTTTCTTTTTTTTTAAAAACAGTCTCACTATGTACCCTAGCTAGCCTTGAACTCATTATATAGAGCAGGTGGGCTTCAAACTCACAGAGATCTGCCCATCTCTGCCCCCTAAGCCCTAGGATTAAGGATGTGCACCACTACACCAGGGTATATTTTTAACTGTACATAACAGAGCATTGCTAACTCAATAGCCCCCTCCTCCCGACTTTTTCATCATGCACAACTGAACTGTGAATCTTTGGATCAATACTTCCCCTTCTATTCACTCCTCCTAACCCCTGGAAACCACCATTCTGCCCTCTGCTTCTATGCCTTTGACATTTTTAGATTCCTCATGTAAGTGAACACTTTGCTTTCTTTGAAATACATTCATAAACTTGATCTCCAGGTAGGGTTAATAATATAAGACTCAGGTCACCCGACTCTATTTGTATTTTAGATAGATTAAAAAAAATCATTGTGAAAAACGTGTCTGACATGTCCCAGATATTTCATGGAACATACATAGACTCAAACAAAAACTTGTAGTCTATCTATCTATCTATCTATCTATCTATCTATCTATCTATCTATCTATCTATCTTGTTTTTCTGAATCTGGGTTTCTCTGTTGTAACTTCCCCTGACCTGGAACTCGCTCTATAGCCCAGACTGGACTTGAACTCGCAGAGATCCACCTGCTTCTGCCTCCTGAGTGCTGGTATTAAAGGTGCATGACACCACCAACTGCCCCCAAAAATTGTAGTTTATTTATTTGAAGTTCAAGTGCAATTGGCGGTCCTATTATTTTTTTGTCCCCTCAATCCTCTATCTCCAGAGCAGACAGTGCAGTGGCCAAAGCACAAACTTTGCAGCCATAGATGTGGTTCATACCTGAGTTCTGCAATGAAGGCTCTTGTGTATTTGGGTAGAGTTCAGTCCTTTCTCTCCCATGCGTGTGGGCCTGGCTGGGTGTTGAAGATTTTGAGAACACATATGTTCAGGTTCCACACACAGTGCATGCTAAGAACTTGTACCCTCTGTCACTCTCTTCCTCTATCCCTGTATGGAAGGAAGCATCCAGGCATAGCCCCATTCATGTACCCAGATAAGAAAACAGAGATTGAAGGATCTGGAAAGGGAGCTTCTAGGCTGTGCTTTCTGTGTGGGTTGGTGATATACTGCATTTGCTTTGCTGCCATTTTTATATTGGTATGCAAATTCTACTGAGGTGTACTCTACCTGCCCACCAGAGCATGGAGAGCATCTGCTCCCTCCTGGTCCGGCCAGGCATCTGGAGGGACCCTTTGGCCATTGACACCTGTGGCCAGCATGGACAGGAGGGATGTTTCTTTTAGGGCTTTCATCATGTCTGTAAAACATGACACAGACATAACAGCATACAGCCGTACAAGTCCTTCCTCGACCTTCCCTGTGCCCATCCATGGCTAGCAGAGGTCCCACCCATGGGGAATCTGTGGCTCAATTCTTGTCACTGTATTACCTGCAAGATGACCTACTGTATACTCATTCCTGGCACTAACTTATATACATGTGTCCCCTGAGAGGTGTATTTGGAAGACACTGTAGTCAGAGAGATGATCTCCTTATCAGAACCATTGGATATCAGAAGGTCTTTCCAGAGAGTCAGAATGGAGTTCTGTTATCAGAGAAGGGAAGGTGAGTTGGTGTGCTTGCATTTGGAGCATACAGAACAAAGAGATGTGGAACTGGGCTGAGCTGGCCTCTGTGGTCCATGGAAATAGGACTGTAGACTTCTAACTTGGAATCTGCCCAGTCTCATAGGCCTTTGATTCAATTGTATTGTAAGGGGCCAGTGGTGCCCTCCAAAGGAAAAGCAGGTATGTCTGTGATGTAGCGGGTAGCTGATGCTTCTTGCATTTTGTGGGTAATGACACCTGCAGACATTATAATACACATTTGCTCGATGCCTAGTAAAGTGTTAAGCACTTCAGAAGTTTCTAGAATAACAGAAGACAAGGTCCCAGGCTTGGAGGAATTTGTAATCTCCTTAGGTTGACAAGATGTCCACATGCGAAACACTTAGAGAAGTGTTCCTTTGAGGATGTGCCCAAGGTGTCTGCAGACTAGGCTCAGAGCTGTGCTCACAGAAGGGCAGAGAGATGGGGCCTTGGGCTGAAAAGCAAGGGAGAGATGCCTGGAGGGTTTCGATCTGGGGTGTGGAGAACAAAGCATACCGTGAGAGCAGGAAGCTGAACTCACAAATAATAATGCTTTTAAAAATTTTATTGTGCCTTAGGAAAGATAAATGAAAATGAGCCTTGTGAAGGATGTGGTGAGGGTGGATTCTGCCTCAGGGTGAAGACTTGGGCTGCTCTTCCCCGGGAATGTGAATGTGCTTCGTTCCTGGACTAGAACTCCAGTTTGGCGAAGGACAGCGGGCTTTCTGTAGTCCACTTTGCGAACACTAGGGGAGGTTGTCAGCTGTGGATCCTGCAAATATCTTGGAAGAGTAAAACCCCTTGTAGTTTTTACCCCAAGCAAGCTAGGACTTGTTTATGAATGAATGAATAAGAAATGTGAAGGAGTTTTAAAAAATGACTTCAATTAGCAGCTCAGGCCAACGTTGTTCCCCCAAACTGCAAAGGCACAGGAGAGAGCGGCTGAGCCAGGGCAGCCGAGTCTGCAGAGTTTGCTGAGTTCCACCTGTAGGGCATGGGCTTAGGCACCGAATCCTTTCTGGGCCTGTGAAAGGGGAATACACACAGCACTTGCTTCATAGCCTTCTTCCCCGGAGATTCTGTGAGAGTCTGTATGGAAAATACTTAGCACAGGACTTGGAAAGTAGCAGAGACCCCTGGGAAGGAGCGTGCCTGTGATGGACAGTTGGAGCTGAAGCGTCTGTGCTGCAGTGCCTGCTGGGTGCCGAGCCTTGGATTTGTGGGTGCTTAGCGCACATGGTAACATGGGGTGTCCACTGCGAATGTAAAGCTGTTGTGCTCTTCATTCTAGAAATGAAGGTGTGATTTCAGAGGTGTGGGGGTCTAGGGGACCTGATTTCAACTTCACACTGTCCCTGACTACCCTGTAGGCAGCAGATTAAAGCTGGTCAGGTCATTTGCAGGCCAGGCCTTTGCCCCATAGATTCACTATTCATCTGTCCGTCTTAGGAGGGACCCAGGAGGACAAGGTGAGAGGGACATTGGAAATGGTCTTTGAAGACAAAAGACTAGATTCCCACTGGGCCCCTGTCTGCAGTTTGGCGCAGTAAAGTCCCCACAGGTGCTCAGGGAAGCTTCCTGAGCACCTGTGAACACTCCTTCCCTGAGCCTGGGGCTCTCTTCCTACAGAGGTGTGGCACTCTTGGGAGCCTCTGGCTTCTGTGACCCTGCTCCAGTCCCATGGAGCTGGGGTGGGGGTGCGGGTGGCAGCTGCCCTTTGCTGTGGCTCCTATCTAATGAGAACATATCAAGACGGACGGACAGGACATAAAGGAAAGACATTGGCATGTGGGCAGGTGTGAGGAGAAAAAGTTTCAAGTGTGGGAAGTTTAATGAATATCTTCATACTGTGGGAAAAGGGGCTTGGGATTCAAGGCTCTGATGAGAGGGAAGCTGTGTTATCAGGGCTGCCAAAGAGAAGGACAGCCATATACAAAGGTCAGGCATCTCCTACAAGCCCATTTCTTTGATTTCAAGGTGGGGAGATACTCCAGTAGGCCGAACCGTAGCTGGCCCCGTCTCCAGTTCCCCAGCCACTGGCCTCTCTGATGGTTTGTTTTGTCTGTTGGTACATGTCACATTTGCTCTCCTGTGATTTCAATTTTACTTCCAGCTCAAATTTTAATTTCCTCATCGCTAAATGTCTTCCTCTGATGGAGCATCCTGGCTTTCACTTGAAGTCTTAGCCCATTTCTTTATTTGGTTGTAACCACTGGGACTCAATTTGAAGGCTTTATTTTTTAAAATTACTACAGTTGCATTTTAAGAAAAAGAAACTAGTTTGCCAGCTTCACCTCTAGCGCTTAGGACTCGAAGCAGCTTGGAGATTTTTCTCTGCTCCCGGAGACAGGACTCACTTCAGTTCTGTTGTCCTCACACCCATCCTGGTGACTAATACTGTAAGATGGATTTCCTTTTTAAAAAATTCTTCCTTGAAGTGGGTTTCAAATCCCCAAAGAACTTCTGGGAGGGAGAAAAAAAAATCCTTTAATTGAAAGCAAGAGAAAACAAAACAAAACAAAAAAGCATAAGAGAACTGACAAAAATATCATGTTTAATGAAATCAAGTTCTATCCCTGCAGATGGCTGGGGAGGCACAAGAACGACCCAAAGATAGAAAAACCGGTTTTTCCCCCGTGCTTTGTAAAGTGCGGCTTTTCTTTTGAGCATTCTGTGTAACTGACCAGCACCTCTCCCAGCCTCTGAGCCCAACTGTGCCGGGTAGCAGGAGGCTGGGTTGCCCCCCTGATTGCTCTCTGTCTCTGTCTCTGATGGGCTCAGACACTTAGCTGTGTGCCCTTAGCAGTGGATTCAATCCCTTCGAACCTTGGTTGCCTTCTTTGTAAAGTGTCAGGGATCTCGTCGACCTTGGGTGTGTGAGGGAATTTAAGATTATTTCAGATTATGAAGAGAGAAGTTTTTGGTGTGATGTTGGCACTTTAAGAAACGATGCTGGTCACTGGTCCATTCTGACTTTATTTTTGTGCCAGGTGAGGTGTATGAGTCTAGTTACATTCTTCTGTATGCAGACATCCAGTTTCACCAGCACCATTAATAGGGTATCTTCTCACTGGGGTATGTTTCTGGTATATGGGGACTAGTTTTATGTCAACCTCACTCAAGCTAGAGTCATCTGAAAGGAGGGAACTTCAACTGAGAAAATGTCTTCATAAGATTTGGCTGTAGGGCATTTTCTTAATTAGTGATCGACGGGGGTGGAGGTAGCCCATCTGGGCTGGTGGTCCTGGTTTCTATAAGAAAGAAGGCTGAACAAGCCATGGGGATCAAGCCAGTAACCTTTGGGTTCTGCATCAGCAGCTACCTCCAGGTCCTGGTCCTGACTTCCTTCAGTGATGGACTACGATGTGGAAATGAAACTCAACTAAAACTTTCCCTCCCCAGTGCTTTTGGCCATCGTGTCTCATCACAGCATAGGCACTAATTGGGACATGGCATTTTTGTCAAAAATCACATGAAGCAACAGGGGTAACTATGGTCAAAGATGTGACATACTTGAACAATTATGTACACGTTCAGCAATGAATACCTGTCAGTTAAAAAGAAAGAAAGGGTGCTAATTCTTTGTTTGGCCTGTCCCCCATCATGTGTGACCCAATCATAACCTCATGTCAGCTGGGTGCATCTTTGCACGGCTCAGGAGCTTCCTGGGTGTGAGACACCACAGGGGCCCGCCACTCGTGGGCTCTACAAGTTACCAAGAATAACACTTACTAAGATTTTTAAAAATAAACAGAGAAAGTACCAGTGACTCTGAACTTCCCCATTAAACAAATTGAGCAAAATGCATGAAAACTAAACAGAATTTTAAAATTGTATAATCTTAAAATATACTTTATGTTGTCAGGAACTAATGGCATCAAAGATTTCCTGTCCTGTCCCGATATATGTCTTTTCTTCTTTTTTTCTGATTTTCTGTCTTTGAAATGACTCTTCCTAAGCCTGAGAGGATGTGGGTACATTTTACCTCCCAACATGAACTTGACCCTTTCCCATGGGAGAAGTGTGCTGTGGCTTTAAGGATGTCATAATGAATTCCAAGGTAGCAGTGACATAGTTTATTCTGGAATCTTCTTTGCTAGAGAACAAGGGAGACCTGTGTATCTCTAATCCATCTTTTCTACTTTCCTTTTCATACATACCAGAGTGATTTCAAACACATAGCCTGAGCCTTTCTCTCTAGCCAGCACCCCTGGCTGACATTTTTCCTTGACTTTCTTTTTCCCTCTTCTCCCCTGGCCTCTCCCATTCTCTGGTTGTCTGTTTGTCTTGCTGTGCCTTATCTGCCCATTTCTAATCCTCTTAAGATGGGGTGGGAACCGTAACTCACTGGGATGGGCTTGTGGAGAGGATATTGCCCCCTCTTGCTCCCCTCCTCCTCCTCCTTCCCCTCTCTCTCCCTCTTAGTTGCTTTCCGTTCCTCTCTACCTTGCAGCAACGATTTCACCTAGAATTCCGTATTTTAAGACTTCAGAAACCCCTTACCCTTTGACTACATTTTTTACCTTAGAAAAACCTTCATATTATACCTACAGTTTCATTGACAGGAAAGATAAGTAGCCCCCGTTCCCCCCCCCCCAATTACAAAAGGCTTCACTTTAGCAACAATAGCTGGGACACTGGCAGTGAGACTAGAGGTAAAATGATTGATATTCCACTATTAGATCCTCTGTGTAATTGGAGACCCACATGGGTTACTTTATAGGTCGTCCAACCCACTGTCTTCTCTCAAACTCTTCCTCTCCCACTCTAGACACCACCAATTGGGTAGAATACTTAAGCATTGACTGTCCATTCCTTCAGTCATCTGGGGGGTGAAGCCAGGTCCCTTGATTTGCATCCTTTTCCTGCTTTCTGGGGGAGAGGGGCAGGAGAGGACAGGGTAGGTGCAAAGGGCTAACACAGCATCTCCTGATCGCTTGGAAAGCATCGCCTCTCTTTGGCTTTGCTCTTTTCACAGGGGCTTCAAGCTAGCTGAGTCACACCTAGCCCCCAAATAATGGCATCCTCCACATTAAAGTGTACCGCCCTCTTCAGTAAGGATGAAACTAAAGCTGAGGAACTTGGAGATAGAGCACAGGCTTTCAGCAATCAGTGAAACTCACCCAGGTTTATATTGTAAGAAGCAAAAACTACCAACTCAGGAACTTCCATGGATAAAGCCCACCTACTTTATAGTAGCAAGGTGGCTTTGTTTAGTGCTTGGGAGATGGATTAATGATGTCCTATCCTTGTTCGATTAGCTTTGTTGGACATTTAAAAAAAATCCCTTCTTTCAAATTGCTTCAGAATGTCATTTTGTATTCACCTTTGCCAAGCTTTCAGGTCCACCAAGGGTTAAATCTATTTAGCTATGCCAGTGCTTAACACATACACTTAACCCCCCCAACACACACACACACACACACACACACTCACTCAAAGTGGCTTAGTTTCCATTCTGAAAGGTGAAGTCTTAGTAGGAGGTCACCCTGGGGAACAAAGTTAACAGCACACAACTGGAACACTGAGTCTTAAGAAAATGGGCATATTTTTTTTCCCTAAGGCCAATAGAGAGATTGACAGGCTATGTTCGCCCCTTTGCCTGGTTATTCCCTCTCTTCCCATGTGCTGCTTCTAGAACTCCCTGGTGTTCAGGCCTGGCCTCACAGAAAGGGAACAACAGTTCATGTCCAGACACATCACAGACTTCTGGCAAAACAGGCTGAGCTCACGAAAATTTACACTTTTCCTGGCAGCTGGCCCGAGAGTATGAGGACTTGGCTTGGCTTTGCTTTCAGTTAGAAAAGCCCTTTGGGGGTGCAGAAAGGAAAGTGTGTGTGGGGGGGGGGGGGGGGAGCAAGATCCCTATGAAGGGTCAGAATTACTGAAATAAATATCAGCTCGTCTAGGGAGAGCAATTCCTGTAATTATATCTGCCCAGTGACTTATAATCAGCATTCTTAGAAGAGCCCGTAACTTTCACGTTGTCTCCTCTTGTGTCGATATGGGTGGCGCTGACGGTGGGGGCAGAGTAACACCTTGATTTTAAAAAGTGGCAGTTCTGGTGAGTCTTTGCTGTTAATATGAACGCCACTCTCACTGTGCTTACCTTTGAAATGATGCCAGCGGGATGTTCGCGGGATTTCTGGTCCCGGGATAGGGCTTCTTGAGGGGCCTCGGGACTGGCGGTTGTTTTTAACTGGAGGGATCCAGTGCACAGACACATTTAGAGAAGCTAACAAAGAAGCGAAGGAAGCTCAGACTTAGGGTTCTGGCCCCACACTCCTACTGTAGCCCATGGTTCTTCCAGCAGAGCCCAGCAAAGGCAGCCGCCTGCCGGGCTTCAGGCTGTGTGTCATTTCCTTTCCTGTCCGAGCCCCACTCTTTCCACAGAGGAGGCTTTTCACATTAATGTTTTCGGCTCATTAAGGACCTTTTTGGCAACTGCTCTGCTCCGGTAAGGACAGGCTTTCATCTGGAAATGGTCAGGCTCATGTTGGCACCGAACGGTGAGCGAAAGATAGAAGAAGAAAAAATCAAAGTCAAAAGAGTCTCAAACTCAACTCTCTTCTCCGTGAGTGGACAGCGAGCAGTGCGAACGCACCTGAGGATGGAGACGTTCCTTTGAGGGGGTGGGAGAGGTCAGCGGATACAAATTATTTGCAAAACTGGCAAGGGAATAGTAGAGCTGAGCTTTTACTCCCTGTCTCTAAAAAATAAATTAAATGTAAAGAAAGTAATAAAAATGATTCTCTGAGACTGAGTAACTCACAACTGTGTCTTTAATTAACTTATTTTTTAGAGTTTTCATCTGTCTACTCACCTATTTATTGATTTATTTTCTTCTCTTGTATAATACATCCTGACACCCCTCCTCTCCCCCTCCACTCCTCCCGGCTCCTCCCATCTCCCCTCCCTGCAAATCTCCCCTGCCACCCTAGTTTTCCTAGAAAAGAGCAGTCCTCCCAGGGTTACTGCTCAAACAGGGCAGGCAAGATATAACAAGGCTGGGCACAACTAATCCCTACATCAAGGGTGGGCTAGGCAACTCAGCAGGAGGAAAAGGGTCCCAAGGGCAGGCAAAAGAGTCAGAGACAAACTCCCCCCCCCCCCACTCCAGCCTGTCTGTAGGAACTCCACAAGAGCTTTGTTTTTCCTTATGTTCATTGTAGCCAGCCTCTCTGAGCTATCTCTGTGCTTTGGGCCTCTACCCACTTCCAAATGAAAATGTGGCCTTCCCTAATTTCAGACAAATGGCTGCCTTCTCTTCAACAGACAAATGGATAGGAGCAGGAGGACCCCGCCCTCCCCCAGCAGCCTGAGAACTTGGGGGCTGGGCACATTTTCTAAGTCCTCATCCCACGGATAGGATGCCAGGCTTTCGTTTCTGTTGCTGCTGTGCTCAGTCCTGGAAAAAGGAACGTAGGAACTCAGGGCAGGAAGGAGGCGGAAAAAACCAGCTTCTGTTTATTTTGTGCTGTGGAGTTTGGCATAGGGTTTCCACTGGGTCCCTCAAGCTCAGTGATGTGTGGGCCACACTTCTGTATCATTCATGGTCCTTGTACAAAGGCAGCCCAGGTAAATGTCTGTTGGGTGAAAAAAGAATGAATTACACAGCTTCAGAGGAGTCTGAGAATCACGATGCAATCCCTCCACCACCACCACTACCTCTTGCATTTTTGTACCTTAGCCAGAGAAGCTTGGTTATCAACTACCTCACCGGCATCCAGGCTGACTAATAACCAAAATGGTGACCTCTTTTCCACCCACAGGATCCAACCGAAATCTCAAATGCCAACTCCTTATGGGGGCTTTCACGTAGCAACACCCATACTCCAGTACTGGGAATTGAAATTTGAGTTTCGCATCTGCTTTGCTGACTACTGGGTGCTGGGTGCCTCTCACAGGGCCTGACATTTGTGGTTATTCGGTGATTCCAACATTTGAACGGAAATACAATTTTAGCTCTAGCTCTCCCATCTTAATCTACAAAGCAAAAACAAGGCCCCACCCCAAAGTTGTCCTCCCAAAAGCCATGAAAATCTCTGGGGCTCCGCTGCAGGGCTGGTGCTGACAAAGCCCCACTCAGCTCTCAGCAACGGGTGCTGGTAGGTTGGGTCTTACTATTAGAGGCTGCACAGGGAAATAAGCAGTTCTTCCTTGCAAGTAAGTTTGAGCACGGCTGGCCCTTGAGCCTACCCCTATAATCTTCTCATTCTTGCCTTTGCAAATAACACATTCCTACGGCCTGGACTCACCAACTGGCGCAGAGAGCACTGGGTGCATGAAGCAGCCTACTTTGTGCTGGAGTTGGCTTCACACCTCCTGGCTCTGTCACCTTGTACACGACCTTTGTCCCATTAAAATCTTCAGTTTCTTCACCCCCGAGAGGAGATACAAGACTGTGTGGATTTGCTGTGTACCAGCTGTGAGACAATAGCCAAGTAGCTAAATCTTTAGCTCAAACCCTGAGCATCCTTAGCTGTAAAATGGGTTGTTGCTAGAAAGTACCTCTCAGGGTTCTGGAGTGTGTGAGCTGACCCATGGTAGAGGTTTAGCAAAGTGAACACTCCACATGTGTATGGGTCATACGTGTTCTCATCTCACAGCAGCACCATGAACAATGCGGAATGGTGTATTGTGCAGGAGAGTTCTGTGTAAGGAAAGGCTACTGGGATCTTAGTTCTTCTCTCTACATATCCAGTTGTCTATTAGCATTTAAATGTAGCTCGGGTACACTCAAATCATGAAGCCCAATGGGTTCACAGGGCGGCCATGACCACAGCTCCCAGCCAGGGCTCTCCCCTTCGCCTTTCCTCTTCTTGCTCCTAGCCCAGCCCCTCTTCCTGTGGCTTCCCTTTCAATGTATGTTATTGCACTCTCTAGGTGATTCAGACCAGTGGAAGAGGAAGAGGAAAACTCCACATGTCTTCACAATCCATCAGCTCCCGGTGCTTCCAGTTCCCACACGAGGGAGTCCTTCATGCAGGCGGAGAGAGTCCTTCACTGCTGCTGCTTGACTTCAATCTGGAGCTGCTGTGGGCTTTGGGCAGCAGTTCTCCCTGTCCATGCTCTCCATTCTTACTGTGGATCCGCTTCCTGTGTCCTCTTGATCCCCTCCCCCATCTCTAGCTTTTACTTCTGTCTCCGGTCCCTTTAGCTCAGTGGTTCTCAACCTTCCCAACACTGTGGCCCTTTAATACAGTTCCTCATGTTGTGGTGACCTCCAACCATAAAATTCTTTTCGTTGCTACTTCATAACTGTGATTTTGCTACTGTTATGAATCGTAATGTAAATATCTGATCTGCGGATGGTCTTAGGAGACCCCTGTGAAAGGGTCATTCCACCTCTAAAAGGGCCGTGACCCATAGGTTGAAAACCACTGCCTTAGCTGGACAGAGTTTCTGTACTGACTTCGGAAGCTCCCAGTGAGAGTCTCTCCTTGACCCTCTGCTGCAGGCTATGTGAAGCCCTTTTAGGGGCACCTCACTACACTGGCCCAGGCACTCTTCTGCTGCGGACCTTAACAATGGGGCATATTAAGTGTTTAGAGGGGCTGGAGAGATGGCTCAGTGGTTAAGAGCACTTATTGCTCTTCCAGAGGATCTGGGTTCAATTCCCAGCACCCACATGGCAGCTCACAACTGTTTGTAGCTTCATTCACACCAAAAAAAAAAAATCATAAAAAAAGATTTAAAAAAAAGATGCTTAGAGATTCTAACCTCTGAATTAAAGTGTTTTCATCTCCACATGCAATCTAAAAAAGAAACAGTTTCTGGGGACAGCAAGATAGCTCAGTGGGTAAAGGCACTTGCCCCCAAATCTGAGATCCTGACTTTAATCAAGTGGTTGTTCCCTAATCTTCACATGCATACCATGGCACCTGTGAACTCCCAATAGTAAAATTAGCAAACAAAAGTAATGTCCAATTATGTATGTAATAGTAATAATAGCTAACACTATTGCGTATTTGTTATGTTCCAGGGTCTGACGCTGTAGGTATATTGAAATTCATTTCATTATCACAGTAATTGCATAATCTCCAATCCCCATTATATAGATGAGGGAGGCAAGGCTCTGGATGGTCCACTAACTTTTCCAAGGTGAGAGAACTAGTTAAACAGCAGCTCAGGGCTTCAGCTATCGGCATGATAGATCCATGTTTCCAGCCATAAGATCTGAAGAAGCTCAGCAAAACTCAGATTTCATTCCACTTTGCATTTTTTTTTTTTGAGAAATAGCCCAAGTTAAGAAGATTCAGTTCTCTGTCTCTGTCTCTCTTTGTGTCTGTCTCTGTCTCTGTGTCTGTCTCTCTCTTTCCCTCTCTTATTATTGCTGCTGTTTTGCTGAGATTCTGTGTGCATGTTTTTGACTCATTGGCCAGGCTGCTTTGCTTACCAGTAGCACAGTGAGCTAATTGTCTCTGAATGTCTGCCTTCCTACCTGGACTCTGATCCTGAGGGCCAGTGCATCCAGGTGACCAACAGAAAGAGGCTGGCCCAAGCTTGCTGAGCCAGTGTGGGTTTCCATCCTGTGCTTGGATTGTTTTTGCCTGAGCCATGCTTGCTCTCTGCCCAGCTAGGCTTAGCTCACACTGTCAGTCTCTATACCAAATACGCTGGGTGAAGAAGCTTCATCCGTAGACCTGCCTTCCTACCTTAAGCTCCCAAAACAGACTCCCAGGTATTCTCCTGCCTTTCTCCATGACTCCCCTTCACCCCAAACTCTTTCTTCAGCTGGTGATGGTAGAGGCTGGGTGCTCTAAGTGTATTACACTAAATGTATTAAACTAAATACCAGCACCGAAGAAACCAAAGCCCCCACTTGCCCCCCATTCACAAACCCAATGTCATACAAAACAAAACAAAGAAACAGAAGTCCCACCAGCACACTGAGAATACTGGCTTGGTGGGATAACCTTCTGGAAGGATCCAGCTTCTAGCTCCCTTGGGAACACAGAGAAGCCATGAGCAGCCTGTGCTGAGAGGGAGGCCTCTGTCCCGTCCTCCTTAGGGTCGAGATGAGCTGGAGAAACACTTCTTCACTAGGCGTCCGTCCCTTCTGAGAGGAAACTGGCATTTGCTTGTCAAACTTTACTGCTTGTTCTTTCTGGTGCCGATTTCCCTAAAGGAAGCAGCAGTGTCCTGTAAGTCTCCCTCTTCTGTCCCTCCCTCCTTCCTTCCATCTTTCCTTCCTTCCTCCCTTCCTTGCTTTCCTTCTTTGTGTGTGTGTGTGTGTCCCAGCATTTTTATCTAATTTGAGCTCAATTATTGAAAATCTGGTTTATAACTTGCACATTTCAGTTTCTTCTTTCTACAAATAAGGACCGAGCCTACTGTGGGCAACAAAGCCACCGTCTTGGTCTGTTCGGGGAGAGCTCCTGTCCCGGGGAACAGGAACAGGGGGTTGGTGCCACCAAGAACGATGCAGCGAAACCGCCATAGTCACCACCACAGAGAGTCACATCGAGCACAGGGGCCTCTCACGTGCAATAGCTATAGTGTTCCCAGGTGAGGACTCCGTACGTTTTCCTGAGTTTTCCACATGTTCTGTAGATCAAGTCTCTTCTTGTCTCTTATTCCACATGTAATCCCATGGGACTTAGGGGCAGCATTTCCTTGAGTCTTTCACCACTCAGGAGTCTTTGACTGAGAAGTAAATTCAGACTTCTCACTTTGATAGTGGACTGTGTGTAGGGCCAAGCTATGTCCAGGCCTCGAAGAGATTAGTGGCCTTTTGGCTTATAGACTGACTCCATTTGTCCAAATTATTTTGTGACATGTAGTAAACAAAAAGTCTTTTTTTATTTTGTAGTGCTGAGGCTGTCCAGGGCCGTGCAGGCTGGGCAATTGGTGTTCCACTGAGCTACATTCCCATCTTAAACAATGAAATCTTACAACCAAAACATTGTCAGAGACATACGAAATAATGATTTGTTTGCCTACATAAAACTAAAATTTGACAATGTCTCTTGTTTTTACATGCTAAATCTGGCAGTCCTAGAAGGTATGCATTTGAGCAGAGTGTGTGCCCGAGGTGTTTGTGTTTTCAGGATGGACTTGGCAGGAGAAGGCAGTCAGGGTCCAGGGAAGAATTTCTTGGGCAATTGAAAAGTGTGTTACAGGAAAAGTCATAGGGAAGCTGATGGTGTGGATTTACCCACAAAGTATGTCTCATCGTCTGAGAGATGGTCAGTCTTAGGCGGGCTTGTACCAGAGCCTTGGCGAGAGACACTGAGAAAGGAATTTTGAAGTGTGCTAGTAAAACTGAGTTTCTTTTATCATGGCCAGTCACCAAGATCTTCTTGTGCAGCCCACTTAAGTCTGCGTTGTCTCAATATCCATGTCTGTCAAATGGGGATTAACAATAATTATTTTATTTACATCATAGGCTTGTTTTGAACCATAAGTTAACACAGAGCTGATGATCTTCAAAACATGTAAACTTGCTACACCACTAAAAGGAACTGACCATGCCTTGCCAAGATGTACTGAAGCTGACCACAGGATTTGGGGGATCTAGGCCTTGGCTCGTGCCTTGGGCCCATGCTTTGGATATTCTTTGTGGCAGTTTTGCTCATGTCCACCCAGAATCCTTCCCTCCTGTAGCAATAGAAGCCCCTTGATAAGGTCGCAGGTGTTTTTGTCTTTCTCTGAATGCTATTTTTGAGGCGGTTACTGTTCTCAGCCCCTCAGTGAGATTCTAATGTGTGACCAAAAAGAATTTGGGGACATTTACGTTCAAGCTGGCTCAACTTAGCAGAGAACTACCTGGGTAAAAATGAGAGTAGAAAATGAGTGAACATGGCTTTCTGCACAACATCTCCGGCGTGTCTCTCAGGCACATAAACAGAATGTGTCGTGTCCGTAATAAGGCATATAATTCACATTGCACTTGAGAGTTTACAACGTGCCTTTTCACACACATTATCTCATCCGTGTATATATTATCTCCCTCTGGGCAAAAACAGGCCTTTTCTTTCTCTGCACACATCTGCAAAGGATCAGAAGCTGCAGAGTGGGCCATGGGATAGCCAGACCTACCTCCCACATGCCCTCCCGTACCCAGTGGCTCTCGACATCCAAGCAACTCTCTGTTCTTGCCACTCACTCTGCTCCGTTAAGATGCCTGTTTAGCACTGTTTGATCTGCTTTGTAAAAGATTCATCTTATTTTAATATTTTATTAATTCTTTGAGAATTTCGTTCATTGTAGTCTGAGCGCATTCATACTTCTCCCAGCAACTATCATAGACACTCAGTGTGAACGCAGTGTATCTTATCAGAAGTGTTCCCAGGGCTTCTGAACCCCACCAGGGTAAGGATTTTTATATCTTTTACTCATTGTTTCATCAAGAATATTGTACACAGTAGGCGCTTAAGAATAGTTACTGAATGAAGAGGTAGCTGAGTCCTTGTAGCTAAGTCAAGTTCCCTCAAATAACTCTTAGTAGCTATATAGGTGGTGCCTCTCACCCTCTTGCCCCATGTGCCTGGCATAGTGTAGGAGGGCTTGAATTTGGACATGTGCCATGTTTTCTACAACCAGCCTACCCAGGAACGTGAACATCTATATTATAATGCTAGCAATGGCCACCCTAAGGCTGACGGCACATTCACTTTTGAAAACCTCTTCCATGTCATATTAATCTTTAAAATGTATGTGCGTCCACCAGAGGCTGAACATCTCTAATTTGAAAATCTGCAACCCAAACTGCTCCAAAGTCTGAGACTTCGTGTGCTGGCACAAGGTGGTAGAAAACGCCACACTTCACCTCACGTGACGGCTTGCTGTCAGAGTGTTGGTACTCTATAAAACCACCATCAGGGGATGTGCACAAAGAGGCACACCAACACATAAACGATTCCACGCTCAGACTTGAGTCCTGTTCTCCCACGTCTCATTATGTGTATGCAAATATACCCAAATCCAGAAACCATCCGAGGCCTGAAACACTTCTGGTTGTAAATGTGGCAGATAAAAGATACCCAGTTAGCACATATGTGTGTGTATACACGCACATATTTTTGCTGTAAAATAATTTTTATAATTTGCTGCTTTAATTATTCTATCAGTTAATCGTTTTGTCTTCACAGTCTCTGTTTTGCAATTTACAGCCAAAAGGAAAAAAAAAAAAAACACATTATTTTTCATCTCAAACATTCTCCTGGCCTCTAACAAGTCCACAGCCCCTAGGCACTGTGCCTACAGCTCCTGATGCATAAAAAAAGCGTTGCCTGTGGGTACTTCCAGGACCAGAGTGACCTACGGGGAACAAGAGGGCGCATTAAACTGTAGTTCAGCATCCCTGAGAAGCTGTTCTCCCTCGCCTGTCTCTGTTCCCAGGCCTTCTCGGCTGCCCTGCCCCATCTGCCGGGCTCCGGGCCGTGCGCTGAGAGAGGGTGCGCGCGCAGTTTTATGGGCTCTCTAGTTGTCTCCCAAGTGCAAGCGTCTAATTAGGCTTGACACTACCGAGGCGTTTCCCTGACATTTATGTCACTGTCTCTCAATCTTTAGCAGCCTTCGGTCTTGTGGGAAGCACAACAAACAACATAAAACTCCCCATTAGAGGGGGCCCTCGGAAACTGTGCTCTTGTTTATTAGGCGCGCTAAAAGGGGAGGCCGAAGGGTGGGGCCGGGCGTGCAGATTCCAGGCTTGGAGGAAGAAATAAAATGGCTCATTTAAATTCTTAAGAAGTGCATAGGAGACAGAAGACACCACGAGGACCTCAGAGAAGAAAGGCCGTCGGTTGAACAAACTAATCACATGGTAATCAAAGGGGAGTGATTTCGCTGCCTACTGAGAAGTACTTCAGAAGTTCCAGTCTGAGACTGGAGACCCTATCGAACGGCAGCCTTCATAAATTATAGATTTTTAAAAATTGCACCAAGAAACGTGCAAGAACATGCGGAATGGATTTAAAGACCAAAAACGCTCAAAGGAGCCTAATGCAACCAGAAAACGGAGAGGTTGCAGTGCAAGGAGAGACTGGTCTGGGTGGGAAGCCTACACCCAGCACAAGCCCCACCTCTCATATAAGGCCCCGCCTCCTGACCATGCCCCCTGCAGGAGTGCTAGGCACTGAGGCTTCTTCTGTTGGCCTTACTCCTACCAGGATTTGGATATTCGTCTTAACAAAGACGTTAATGTGGGGCAGCTCCCGGAAGGCTCCCTGTGTAACGTGGACCCAAGTTTTGCAGACTGTATTCTGTCTTGCGTGCAGGAAGCCTGGGGAAAGCAGGGAGACTGTAGGGACAGGCTCTGTGCTCCACAGTCATAGAAGCTGCAGAGATGGTGTGGGGGCTGCCCTCCAAAGTTCTTCTCCCTTCTGCCCTCAGCTTCTTGTACAATCTGTCCATTCCACCACAGCCAATGTGGAATTGGAACTTCCTGGAAACAGCTGTCTAGGTTCCGATGAGTTGCGGGGTGATCAGATCCTGGGGGCAGGGTTATCTGTCACGGCCTGTGGGGGAGACCCGTGCAGGCACAATCTGCCTTCTGGCCTTCTGCATCTGAGGTAGCAGCCCTATCCTTCTGTAGTGGCCACGGCAGCTGTCCTGAAGCCTCAAGTACTCTGGTGTAGAGGAGAGAAACACCCAGGACGCCCAGGGACGCCCATCTTTGTGGAAAGTCATGACATGCTAGAAGGGTTACGACTTGGTGTGCCTTCTCCATGTGTAATCCAGGGACAGTTTCCCTACCTGATGGGAAGTTAGCTATGCTGACACATTCCTCTGAGTTGTGATAAACTGTTCTAATGAGGTCAGCACAAAGGAACGGGACCATTTCGTCAGGACAGCCAGGGCTGTGCTGCATTGGTTAGGCCGAGCCTGACCACCAATGACATCCATGGAGACTGGGGGGCAGGGACAGCTTGTCTGCTGTTCCCTTCTTGACCTTCCACAGGAAACTGAATAGAAGAGGAATATGGCTCAGTGACACTCTTAACAAACAGAAACTTCCAGAAAACTGTGGAAGCCCCATCTTTGGTGCCAGGCCTGTCCTGATAAGTGACAGGACAGGCAAAAGCTTAGTTCCTGGGACATAGGTCAGTCCCATGACACAGTCAGGTTGGACCAGCTCTTGTACCGAGGTCCGCTGCTCTGTACAACATGGATTCCAGCTCTGGGTATAGAACGATCCTCCCAATCCAGCCTGCCTCTGGCCTCTTGCAGTTGCCACTTGAAATAGCTGTCACACAAGGTCAGGTTTCAGACATACTGAAAAGAAATCAGCTGCCATGCTGGGTGGTCATTTGGTGGTCAGTGCCTCAAGGTTGGCTCCTGTCAGTCTGTCAGGCCACGGTAAGGAATCTAGTTCATCCATTAGGTCTTTAGGTCCATATGGAAGGAAACATCTGAGAGTTTCATGGAATGTGCTTAGGTATGAGCCCAGAAGAGGAAGCAGGTGGGGTGGGAATCCAGCCATCCGGACAAGTCCAAAATGGCACAGGGATGGGCAGTCCTGCGGATGGACCTGAAGTTTCTCACTTGGGCCTTTGCATTTGTGGAGATTGCTGCGTCTTAAATTTGGATGCAACCCTATTCTTAAAGGCCCTGTGGTTCCCATGGGATAAAGCCTTTGTTTTATGTTGCTTTCTAGTCCCGTGGGTAGACTTTAGGGCTGGAAGTTTAAAATAATACTCAGTATAAATCTTCCCCTACTTCCCCAGCTTCATGGATTCCACTAGCCTCTGTGAAGTGGAGATGCTGCAGCCACCAGGCAGGGACAGGATCTAGAGGGTTGAAGTCCTGCTCTCGCCTGGACCTGTTTTCCATACCTGCTGTTCCTTGGAAAAATGACAGGTTGGGGGTCAGGCTTTCCATTTTCTTTGTCCTTTTCCTTCTGTTCATTCCCCCTGGTGAGGGAGAGATGATGGATCAGAGGCAGAGATGTCTTAGCCCTGTTCCCCATGGTGGCATTACTAGGGAGAGATAGTCAGCACCAGACTGGGAAGAATCTGAAAGAGAGAGACAGGGAAGGGACCCAGCCTTGCCCTTCTAAATGCAGCCAGGAGCCAGGATAAGTCAGACCTCATCGGTTACCACCGGTAGAGAGCGGGGAGAGGAGAAGTGGGGCACAGGGAAGAGGCTCTAGTTGTGGTTCCAGACGGCTCTGTGAGGAACAAAGGGCAGCGATGGGGAAACTGACATTTTGCACCATTGTCTCAGTGCTGTGTCTGCCTGCCACGGGACTCTCCGAGCCATTGTTTCCTCCCTGGTGATGGACTCCACCTGAATTCCCTTCCAGACATGGAGTGCATGGCTGATAGGTCACAAACGGTTCTAAGGCTTAAAAAGCAAAGTTGGGAAACTGCTGGTGTAGCTCAACAATGGGGCTTTGTGCTTTCTCCTGACCCTGTCTGCCAGAGGGCCTTTTGTTCTGGCAGATCCTGGCACTGGCCGTCAGGAGGCCACGGACTCGGTGTCTTTCTTAAAGGCAGAAATACTCACAGCTGACATTTGCTCCTTCCATCTCCTTACCTCTAGGGCCTGCCCCTCTGGGGCCACTCCACAGGAGTGACGTGCTCTTCTACCACTGTTTGTAAGGCAGGGTGGGAGACAATGCTCTGGAGGGGCTGTCTGGGTGAGTGCGACACCAGCTGTCAGTTCCGGATGAGGTCAGACGGAGGCCACGACAGTCCCAGGTGAGCAGGGGTCATGCAGGTGACCAGACTGGACTGGACGCCCAAACACTGTGCAGGAGCAAGAACGGTCAGTTTCCCCTATGGGAAAGGAACCCCTAAGTGCTGATGGGAGTAAAGCTGTATATTGGCCAGGTAGCAAAAGCAGAATCTCAAATGTCCCATGCCGGCCTCGAATTCTATGTTATATCATCTTCAGATGACCTAACCATCACCTTGACGTGCCTTGGTGTGTGCCACCCAAGAGCTGGGCTCACAGGCATATACCACCACACCCAGTTTAAGCGTTGCCGGGTATTGTATTCAGCGCTCCAGTAAGTTTGAGTTTCATGCAAGCAGCACATTTAGAGCAGTACTTGGTAAACAGCAAGCACTAGGTTACCACCACTTTTGCTTGTCAGCAACAAGTCAGCCAGTTGGTCTCCAGGGCAAAGGGACCCTTCTTACTCCCGGCCATCGACAGTCCCTGTGACCAGTACTTAGACGTCCGTCTCTGAGAGGCTTTTCTGGTCACTAGAACCCACAGTGCCTTTTCTTCCACTTGCCTTGGTATTTGTTGTCTGGTACTTTGTTGCCTAAGTAGTTTTTTTCTAGACTGTATCTCTGCCTTACTGTTCTCAGTTTATTCTCTAGAGTATCAACAGGCTAAGTCTTAAATTTTTAAAGATTATATTTATTTATTTATTTTGGATGTGAGGCCTTGGTGTGCACACGTTGCATCTCAGGGTAGAAGCCGTCTGCAAGGATCTGTGCTCTCTCCACCACGTGGGTCCTGGAGATGGAACTCAGCCAGGCTTGGCAGCCAATGCCTTAACCTACTGAGCCAACTCACTAGTCCAACAGGGTAAATCTTAGTAAATATTTTATGTTGAAAAATTTCGCTTTCTGCTTTGTTTTCTAAGAAACAAATTCTTTGAGTGACTATAATCTGAGAAAGAACTCTTAGTATAGAATAAAGTCCTGACAGTTTCATGCCCTTTATAAATTATATTTTTGGGCTGGAGAGATGGCTCAGCGGTTAAAAGACTGTTCTTCCAGAGGTCTCCAGTTCAATTCTCAGCACCCACATGGTGGCTCACAACCATCTGTAATGGGATCAGATGCCCTCTTCTGGCATGCAGGTGAACATGCAGATAGCGCACTCATATAAATAAATTAAATAAATCTTTAAAAATTATATTCTTAAATTTTAATTTGTTATTATTATATGCATATTTTGTCTGATGTATGTCTGCATTCCCTGTGTGTGCTAGTGCCCAAGTAGGCCAGAAGAGGGCGCTTGATCCCCTGGACCTAGAATTACAGATGGTTGTGAGGTACCGTGTCTGTGCTGGGAATCAAACCTGGGTCCTCTGGAAAAGCAACCAGTCCTCTTAACTGCTGAGCCGTCCATCCAGCCTCTAAATTACATTTTTAAAAAGCAGTGCTTTACCACACCAGGCACAAATAAAAAGATTATTGTAACTAAAACAGTATAGTACTGGTCTAAGGAAAAGATAGAAAAATCAATGGAACAAAATGTAAAGTCAGGAAGTACAGTCAGGTAGACATACACAGGAGTTTCCTACACTGTAGAGGTGGCATGGAAATTTAATGAATCATTGCTATATTGTTATTTGCTAAACAGTGTGAAGACACCTAGTAAGTCATTTGGGAAAGTTGATAACTGGTTTCCCAAGTATCAGAATGAAATGTAAACCATAAAATATAACCACACTAAAGTACAAATAATCTCTTCAAGGAACAGGCATTTTAAGCAAGGCACAGACTATGCACTCTTTAAGAGAAATTGTTGATTGGTTTAATAGTACAATCTAGAATTTCCATATGGGAGACTGTCAAAGAAACAGGACATGCCCTCTGCATGACTGGCTTGATATAAGGATACCATGAGCAAAGAGGGAGAAAAATGATTAACGGGAAAATCTTTGTAATGTGTATTTTTAAAAACATGGGCAATAATAATAAATATAAAATAAATAGCAATAACTACAAAGAACAGTAAATTAAGCCAGAAAAAAACATAAACACACTAAGGAGACAGGCAAAGCACATAAACAGGTATTTCAAACATAAATAGATATTTCAAAGAGGAAAACATGCAAATAGACAAGAAATTTACAAGGAAATTTTCTTGAAGGTTATAAAAAGAAGAGTCACTTATTTTTATTTTATGCATCTGTACGTGTGCAAGTCTGTGTGTGCGGTGACTGCGGAGGCCAGAAGGGGGAGTCTCGTTCCCCTGGAACTGGAGTTACCGGTGGTTATGAGCTACCATGTGGTGCTGGGAACTGAACCTGGGTCCTCTGAAGAGCAGCCAGAACTCTTAACTGCCGAGCCATTGATCTAGACCCATTTTGTAGTTTTACAAGAACAGATTACCATGTTATCATCGCCACTTTCCTCACAGGCTGTTTCCTACGGCTTGCCCAGCAGCAGCCAGGGAGCAATGCCATCAGGTCTCCACTTTGCAGGCCTCCTTCTCCTTCCATTCCTGCTTTGCTGGGCTGCTCTTATGCATGCCCGTGCCCTACCTCTCTTTTCCCATCCAAGGGCGTCTTGCGTGGCTTGCTCCCTGCATCCCCTGCTCTCTTCCTGTAGTCTTGTTCCTTGCCCTGCTAGATCATCAAGGCTGCCTGAGTTCAGCATTTCCTTCTAGAAGGCCTCCTCTCTGTCACATTGCCAGGGCCATTGACTCACGGCATGCTAATTAGGATCCATATCTTGAGTGGAATAATGGAGATGTGAATACTTGTTTGAAAGCAAAATGACTCAAATGAACTTTTAGTGCTTCTGTCACTTAGATCCTATAACGCTGATTTCAATCCTTGAGAAGTTTCCTGTGCAGAGCAAAGCTTGTAACCAGAGGTATCTCTAAGTTACACCCACATCACAAGCAACAACTGGTGCCAAGACTCTTTCTAGTAGAGAAATCAGAAACACGACCCCTTCTGGCCCTGCCGGGGCAATGGGAATGCTCTGAGGTTCCTTGGGGCTCAGGCTATGGAATTAACCCATCCTGACTCCCCTCTTTAAGTCTTCAATGATGAAGGAAGGAGTCAGGAACCTGAATAAGTAGCACCTTGAGTTTTACACCAGCTCTGATGCGGGGAAAAGGAAAACATCCTCCTGAGACACCTCCCCGCCGTGGGGATGCCTTTCTGTAACTCCTTAGTCCACCCTGATAATAATAAAGTGATTCCACTCTAGCCTTCCAACATCCTGCTCTCTTCAGAAGCTTGGCAGGTCCTTGCTGGAGGCCTCTATGTAGTCCTGTTGGGTTAGGGTTAGGAGGCAGGTGTGTGGGGACCCTTTCTCCTCTTGCTCCGAGATAGTGATTTCTCTCTTCACATCCTGAGGAACCTGTAATATAGTTGTACCAATAGGGCAGGAAAGACCATCTTCCAAAAGCATCCCCTGACAGAGGGATAGAGAGGCAATAGGCCCAGGGGTGAGAAGGAGCTGGAGGAAAGGGCTAAGCTTGACAAAGCCTCTTGTGGAAGACACTGGGGTGGAGTCATCTCTTGCTCCCAAAGCTTTGTGCCCCTGGGGGTTCCTTTGCTGCTATTGAAAGAGAGCTGGGCATTGGAGGGAGATCAGGAGGCTTCAATCCAGAGGACCAGATTTGACCACCGCTCAGTCTGTCATCTGCTCCCTGGTGGCAGCTTATTTCCTCTCCTGCAATAACGGAGGCCTTGAGAGTTTATTTGCTTTTTTTTCAAATACCTGTTTTTGTTTTTTTTTTTTTTATGAATGATGTCAAAGCAGGGGTGACTCAGTGCTGAGCGGCACACTGGTGTTCACCTGAGAAGGGGATCAGAACCAGTGTGCAGCTGGTAGTTTATGTTTTGAATAGTGGACAAAGTATTGGTTCTCTCGGGAGACATACAGGCATACTCTGGTAGCATCTGAGGACACCCCGAGGAAGAGAACGTGTGAAGATGATTGCATAGGGATGTTGGGGAGAGAAACACAAATGAACATCCATCGGAAGTGCCTGTGGGTACCACTCAGAGGAGATGCTCATTTTAAAGCTGGCTACCAGAGCAGGAAGTCCTAGGTAGTGATTGGCCATCAAGCCCTCCAAAGGGAGCCTAGACCTGTTGCTTGCCTATATCCATATTTCTCTCCCGTCGATGAGGTGTGGCAAGATGGGCAAAATTGGTGCTTATTTTCTATAGGTTGGCAAAATGTACAAAGTCAACAAACTAGGCTTTCAGACAAAGTGTGCCTTTGAGCACGAGACTCTGACGGCCGTTGTAAGGGAAGTAAGACGGGGTCTGAAGTTGGGAGCAGCCAATCTCTAGACAGAGAAGACAACACAGGAGTCCTTAAGTACTTCTCGCTTTGTTCTGTGTCTTTCACCTCGAAGGGCAGAGACTTGGAGTCCAGTCTAGCCCACATCAGTCATAAAGATTTAATTACAAGCCCTACTTGACCAGGGTTGTAACGTGAGACCTAGTTAATAATTACCTGGATCCTCTCAGGGCCCCTCATTTTCTCCCCTTCCCACCCACCTTTCCTTTAGTGCCCCCCCCCGCCCCGCCGCCCCTTAAAAGGATGGCCAGTTTTGAGTTAATGGTAGTAGCTGCACTTTTAGTTTAGGACGAACCTCCCTGAAATTTTCAGGACCACTAATTTGTGGTTACTCTAGTGGTAGAATGAACTTGGCGCTCTGGCCTTTACACTGGCGATGCAGTAAAAGTTTAAAGCGAAGACTGCCTCAGAGCCCAAAGAAGAGAGGAGATTGAAACCTAAAGGTTATCCTGAAATGCACTTTACTGTTATCTATGAGAACAAATGAGTTAAAAAAATTTCAAATACCAGAATACCCTACAGGGAGGACATATAACTATTAAAGGGCTGTTATAGCTGCAATAAATGTAGGAACAATAAAAATAAATTGATGAAGTAAATGTCAGCGCTGTTCCCCTGAGCTGCCCCCACACCTTTGCCCAAAAGTAGAACATCTCCAATTACAGAAGGTGGAAGCAGCCTTCAATGACAATATGACAAGGACAGAACACAGAACGCTGGCACAGAGAACACAATTATGCACAGCCTTGAAAAATTGTATCATGGCACAATGCATGGGAGAAATCAATTAATGATGCAGGGCTTCCACGGCTGTCTAATAATCCCAGAAAGGAAAGGAAGAGGGAGGGAGAGAAAAAAAAAAAAACCACCCTTGTACACCCAGCGCATCAAAGAGGTGACCCTTAAGTGCAAGTCTGCATAATACCAGAGGTCAGTCCTCGGAGTTTACAGCATCTGAGATACTCCCGCCTCTATTTCTTCTCAATTTTTTCCCCTTAAAAAAAAATATCTAACAGTCTTAAGGAGGCATTTAAGTAAAAGTCACTTCTTCTCTGGTTAAATAGCCTTGCGAAAGAGAGTTCTTTAGTGGAAAGGGCAGGGATGAGCAAAGCTTGTGGCTCTTATAAGCCCACCAGCTGGAAGGGAGAAGGCAAAAGTTAGGCATAAACACAGTGGAAGGTAGAAGGTGATTTATCTCGTGCAATTTACAACAGGTGCTAAACATTACGAAAACCAGAGCTATTAAGCAATCAAATTAAGCTATAATTATAACTGAAGAAAACTGTACAGGAATTCTAATTAATTCCAATCTGAACATGTCCAAGAGGAATGCTCCAGCAACCCCACTTCTGAGTAAAACAAAACAGAAATAACCCTGGGATAATGCTTCAGATTGCATGGGAAATTAAGAAATGCTTCTCAGCCGGAAGAGTGTAGGGTTCCTTATTAAATGGTGAGAGAAATTCCCCCACGAGGCTAGGGCACTTCTCTTCTCAGGTACACACTGCAAAAAACCTTGTGGTTGTGTGTGTGGGGGGGTGGTCCTTAACTCAGTGGGGGTTTGAGGAGTGAGTGGGCCAAGGTATTCTACTGCTTCTGTAAGTTCATCAAAGGGTCTGGAGGTTGACTCATTGTTTTGGCCTTTGAAGTTCTGTCACTGCAATGGGAGGCTTTAAAAGGGCTGTGAACACGCCTCCTCTTATTTTTATTTTTGCTTTTTAACGTGTCTTGGGGGTCAGTTCCATTGTCTTGTCTGCCACTCCTTGTTCTGGCTTTCCAGCCTTCTTCCTGACAGTACTCTCTTACCCAGAGCTCCAGGGCGGCAGGTTGCCAGGGCAGAGTCTTCTATCAGATGTGCCCCCAGCATGCCAGGTGTGTCTGATTAAGCCCTGGGTGCCACCAGATGAGGGGGATATTTAGATACAGGAATGAAAATTTCAACCCGAAGAGCACACTGTTTGATTGAACCCATGGCTAATTTTATAAGAGTCAGAACAGAGGTAACAAAAAACGAGAGCACCGGTAGCTAACATTTGTCACCAGCTTGTTATAGACCACCAATTGTGCTAAATTCTTCACCTGGATCATCTCAGTTCTCAAAATCACCCCGAAGTAGGCAGAGATCCTTAGAACACTCAGAGGTGGGAGGGTGGAACAGGGAGGAAGGGGAAGAGGATGTTATTGAGATACACTGTATGAAACTCAAATTATTAATAAAAGTATTATATATAAAAATCAATACTCATGCAAAGGAAAGAAATGAGGAGTTGTTGCTGTTAAATTTGCTATGAAATAAAGACCTCTCTTTCAATTTGTATAATACTCTTACATTTCTAAATAATCCAGAGTACGTCTTTGCTTTTCCTTTCTTTGGTTAAAGTGGTGGGGTTTGGGGGTGAGCTTCCTGGGCAAGTTTGCCTCCTGGGCTGCGGGACAGTATGGATGGTTTGCCTGCCATTTTGAATATTTGGAACATGTCCTTAGCTTTATCTTGCCTTGACCATCATCTTGGTATACAGCTATTTCCTTGCAGCTTTGAGTGGGAGGGATTTGTGTTCCCTGAGCTGCAGCGCCCACTGCACAGCTGAGGGCATCCTGCTTACTTGCCTACTGTGAGCTGGCTCCGTTGGGGCCTTCCTGCAGGTTGCAAGCATTTAGCCTTTGATGGGAGTAGGGAAAAGTTGGCAAAGTTTGTCCATAGAGCTTTACAGGAAACGATTCCTGTACTATGAAGAAACTCCACAGACAGAGGGATCCGTACATTAGAGAGGAATTTCACTGAGTTCCCTTTGCTAGTGTGGCAGTTCTAGAAACAGGCAGAGGACAAGGGACTCCTCAGTGGGCTGACCTCCTATCTAGGCAACCCATATTCATGAGGCTTCCCTTTAGGAACTCTGTCCCCTTGGTTACCAGTGTATCTGCTAACCCTGGTGCTGAGGGATGTGCAAAGACATGGTGACAGAGATGGCATTTGTTTGGGTAACAGGTGAAAAGGGCAGACAGCCTCCGGACTCCTGAAGGGCAGCTCAGAAAACCATGAACTTAGCCCGAGACTTAGGACATGGCAGCCCCTCCATAGACGGTGTATGATGTTACTGCTATGATTGGGGGATACAAAAACACTTGGGAAAATGCTAAAATATATGTGTATTTGTGAAGATGAGTAGGGGACCTCAACATTCACTTGTTCCTGGTCATCTCACAGGTGTGCTTCAGTTCCCACGGCCACACAGTAAGGTGGAGATGGTTACCATCCCCAAACTAAGCGGGAGGAAATTCTATCCCTCTCCATCACCCTAGAGCAGTGGTTCTCAACCTTCTTAAGGCTGCTGCCTTCTAAAAGAGTTCCTTATGTTGCGGTGACCCCCAACCATAAAATTATTTTTGTTGCTACTTCATAACTGTAATTTTGCTACTGTTATGAATTGTAATGCAAATATCTGATATACAGATTGTCTTAGGCGACCCCTGTGAAACGGTCCTTTGACACCCCCCCCAAAAGGGGTTGAGAACTGCTGCTGCTCTAGAGTGACTCTGATCCTAAGGCTCTTCATGTGCCTTCTGCCCCCCATGAGGGTTGCAGGTGCTCTGGGAATCCCTAGGAAACTTTGGCTGTCCATCTCACAATTGTAGATTTAATCAATGCTCTCTGAATTTGGAAAGACATGGCAAAGGTCCACAGTGGCCTGTTGCCCTGACAAGCTGTGCTTGGCAGTCCAGCCTCATGGGCATCTTCCCAGCCTGTTCTTCTGTCTCTCTAAAGTCCTGTCTGCCCCCACTAGGAGCTTCTGTAATTGGGAAAGCCTTGGCACTCCTAGCGCCTGCTTCTGGCCTTTGAAATCCTCCCCAGCTTCGCATGAGTAATGGGTGCCCCTCCCATGTGTGGGTCTGAGGCTAATTTTGATCTTGTGTAGTGAGACTTGCTTTTGGTTTGGTCTACAGGGTGATCCAAGGGTAGCTTCAGGGGTGGTGACTCTGGGTTGGGAAAATCAGAATGGCAGTCACATCCGGGGACTGGAATATGGTGATGATGTACTAGGACTTTTAAGTCCAATGGTCTGGATTCAAATACCAGCCACCCCCGTCCCTAGTATTGTGGCCCTGGACAAGTTACCCAATGTCCTATTCTTCTATAAAATGCAGACTATCATTGTACCTCCTGCATATGGATATCTCAAGGAATGGCATCTCTCACACACACAGGCTCAATAAATGCTAGCCACTTATTGGTACCATCAGCGCTCTAGGAATCTTGGTCCCATATCTTATTTCTCTGATGGGGAGTCTGAAGGATCGCCTGAGTTGTTTACAAGGCTACGATCACCTACCTGGTAACAGAACCAGAGCCTTGCTTCTTTGGTACTGGAAATGCAAGCCAGGGCCTTTACCAGGCCACCAAGGTGCTAGGATCAGGCTTGATTCTCAAAGGCTAGCACATGCTTCAGAATTTCATGCATCACAGTATTCTAGCAAGCTTGTTAAAAGCAGAAGTCTGGGGGACCCCAACCTTGAGCCACGAAAAAGTGATTTCTTGAGTATCTGTGTTTGAGCCAAGAGCTCGCCCTTGAACTCTATAAAGTCTGAGAATCGCCGCAGTGTGTGTGGGTGATTTGGTCTGAAGAAGGCTGCAGAATCTTCATGCTTTCCCAAGAGGTTATCCTTCTCATGCTTGGTGGCCTAGCAGCCTGTCCTCAGGGAGCGATGGTCTGTCAACATGGATGAGGCTGGTGCGGAGTGAAGTCAGCAGGCAGGCTGAGGTGGTTGATGACACTGGCATTCAGGGATTACAGAGGCCTGAGACAAGAGACCGGGAGAGGGAAGTCCTCAAATCGCAGGGGCTGTGAGTGGATAGGAAGAAGGTGTGGCTAACCTGTGCCACCCTGGACTTCTGGGAGCAGGTACCACTGGGAGCAGTGGGCTATAGAGTAGGGTACAATAGTTTTGTAGACCCACTAACTCAGCCAGTCCTTTCCCTCATTATTGCCAGGTTCTGGCTTGTTCACAATGAACCAACCTTCCCTCCCTTTCTCCTTCCAGCCCCTGCAAAGCTGCTGTTGGTTCAGTTTCATCTGCCCACTGTTCTTTCCCTTTGGAGGTAGCTATGGGACCACAGCTTGTCCCTTGTTGTTCTTTGTTCCCAAAACCTCTCAAGAGCATCTGGGGCAGCACAGTTATAGTATGGCACAGGAAACATGGGGGCAGCAGGCAGGGTGGCAGAATACAGAGAAGCAGCCAGGCATCGGGAAGCATGGGGTAGTGGTGCCCACAGTCCCTCCCATCCTTCCTCCGTCTGCCGCTCAGCAAGGCTAGGATGGGCTGACCTTGGTAGACATGGAGAAGAGTGTACCCTGGCTCCTGTCTCTGGAGGTTACATAGATTTATCTCTACTGCTTTACATCCTTTCTAGAATGTGGCAGAGTATAAATTGGAAATAAATAAAAATAGATTTATCAGCACTTTCTGAGTTTCTGGAACATTCAGGGGTGGCAGTGGATGCGTCTATCTGTACCCTTTAGGTCAGGGTCAAGGTGTGTGAGAAGATAAAGACTGAAACTGTCATCCTGAGCCCCTCCCCTCCCCAGCAGAGGTTCCAGCCGGGTATCACCATGTGGGAGACGCAGGAGTAGCCACATTCCCCACGGTGGCTTGGGCTGTTCTCTCTCTGTGCTATATGCATTGCATGCACCAAAGCATTGCATGAATCAATGCTTCCAGGTGGGAACCAGTCTCAACATTTGGAGGTGAGGAAGGCAAATCCTACCAAGATTAAACTATGTACTAAGGACTCATGATGAGCAGTAGATTAGGAGCTGTGCCTGTCCCTTGGGATTTTATTCAAAACTCAGGCCACAGAAGCAGCTGCCTTGTTCTTTTTGCAGAAAGGTAGGGCTCTGAGTGGCTACTAACTCGGAGTTAGTTGGCAGAGAGCCAGCTGGTATACATGGTTTTGTCTCATTCATTCAGAGGTTGTAGGAGGCAACATTGTTGTGCTGGGAAAATTGGAACCCTTGGAGGGCAAGGCCCAAGGTGCACTGAATTGCTCTGCCAGTACTTTAGCCTCGTATATGTGGTGCCTTCAGCTTCCAAGTCAAGTGTGGCTATTGTTGGCAGGAACTCAGCCCAGTTTTGATATAAAGCCATGCCTGTTACCCATTATCTCAAACAGAAGCAAAAGCGATGGCTTCTTTCTGGGCAGGAGACGGTCCCACTACCTGTTCCTCAAAGGGTGGTGCACTGCACTCCATTAGCCCACATGCAGGCTAGAGTACTCTGCATGTCTGTTCTTTATCCTAGGAGAGCCCGAAAGCATTTCTAAGTATGTCTTTGAGGGCGTTTCCACAGAAGATTGGCATGTGACTCAGTGAACAGTATGGGGCCAGACCAGCCCTCAATGTGGGTTATACCATGCAACCAACAGGGAAATGCTGAAATGGAAGAAAAGGGGTGAAAGGGAAACCGCACCTCTGTGAATGGGTTCACTTTTCACTGTTGCTGCGAGTGGACATGCGACTTTGAATTCTTGAACCTTTGTATGTGTACTTGAACCAGCAACTTCTAGGGAGTCCAAGCTGTCAGCTTCTGACTGGAGCCGCCCTGTGAATTCCTCTTGTTCTGATGTTTCTAGCTTCTTAGGTTGAGAAGCAACTGGTTTCCGTGGCTCTCCATTCTGCAGATAGCCACTAGGAGACCATTCAGCCTGCTGCCCATCAAATAAATTTCCCTCTGTTGGTTCTAGTCTTCTGGGGAACTCTAACTGATACTTGGGGTTGCACCTGCCACCTTCTTCCCTGCTCTTGGCTGACTATCCCATCAATGCTCCAATCCTGCTCACCCCAAAGCCCCAGTATTTCCAATATCCTCTTGCCTTCTCCTTTACCATCCTCTTTGTCTGTTGTCTCCCCTCCTGTCCAATAGCCCCCATAACAGTATGCTCCGCAGGTAGTCTCTAGGCCTCGGGGATGACAGATATTATATCACTAGGCGACCTCACAGCTAGAGAGGACGGCACGAATCCTGGCTCATGCCATTTCTTGAAATGGATCTTAAGTGTGATCACGGGATTTCGTCTCCCCAACACTGCCAGTGAAACTCTGCAATCAAAGCTGATCTCTTCCATCCTCGATAGACAGAAATTTAGAGATGAGTGGGCCCTCTCTGCGTCTCTTTAAAGACCTGGAACCATTTCTTTGAAGTCAGAAAATTGACTGGCCCTCATACCTTGTGCTGTGCCTTGTTCTCCGAGGGCCATGCATCGTTCTCAATTACTTCCCCGAGTATGCACATAACCAGTTTTCTCAACCTTGGCATTATTGACATTCTTGCTGAGGGGAAGCTGACCTATGTCCAGTAGGATGTTAAGCAGCAGCCCTCGCCTATGCTTACTACGTGTGAACAGAATCACCTTCCCCTCTCCAAATAATGGCAGTTAAAATATCCCCAGCCGTTGCCAAGCGTGCCCCCTGGAGAGAAAACTTCCTCTCTTTCTGTTTGTTTGTTTGTTTTGTTTTAATTTTTTACTTTTTAGCAACTCCTGTGACATCATGATCAGTAATTTTATTTGAAGTCAGGGGAAAAAAAGAGAACAAAGATCTAGAGTTATCTCTGTTTAACCCTGCGTTCTTCAATGTTCTTCCTGAGTGTTCTCTCTCTTTCTCTCTCTCTCTCTTTCTCTGTCTCTCTCTCTCTAACTCCTAACAACTTGGCTATATGTTATTATTTTACTTGGCTTTCTGAAGTGAACATGTTTTGTGAATGTAGGTCTCCACTAGTTGTTGTTCTTTGACAGGACCAAGCTTCACTATCAGAAGATGGCCTGGCAGTAAAATTTCTTCGGATAAAATAGCAAACAAATTGAATACAAACAATACGTGATAGATATAATCAACACTGGGTAGCAAGGGATGCCAAGGTAAGATATTTCCTAGATACTCAGTCCCCATTTTACTGGATGAGAGAGGCTTGCACATAGTAGGAAGTGTTGTCATGGTGGAACACAGACGAGAGAGGTCTGGAAGTACTGTGAGTTTGGGCATCAACTCAGAGCATCTAATCTCATCCACAGGCACACAAAGCATCGTCCGTGGATGAAGATGGAGTTCAAACAAAGGTATTAGACTTATCTTTAACTTTTTATTTTGAAATAATTGTAGACTTACGGAAGTTGTAAAGGTAGCGTGGGGTTCTCTTGTGCCCGTCGCTAGACATCTCTAAGGTAACATCTGAACAGTGCAAGTGTAGGAATGAGGACATCGAAACTGGCTCAGTCTGGAACCTGTTTGAATTTCACATGACTTCGCTAGTGCACCTCTCTGGTTTGGGATCTAATCTGGGATCCCACTTTGCATGTACTTGTCACTCCTCCTTTGTCTTGAGAAATCAATGCCAACTCTTCAGCTTGTTATTCACGACTTTGACACTTTTGTGGAGAACTGGCCAATTATCTTGTAAAAATATCCCTTGGTTTGGATTTGTCCAGTGTTTTATCATAATTAGATTGTTGTTCTGCATTTCTGGCAAGATTCACACAGAAGTAGCATTCTTAGGGAGTTTGGTCAAGAGGTATGTTATATCAGTGCTTTCTTGAATCACTTGGTTAAGACTACCAGGTTGGTTATTATTTTTCTCTTTGTAACTTCTCTTTGTAATAACCATCTTGTGGGGAGATATTTTGAGACTACTCAAATATCTTGCTTCCCATTATACGTTTCCCCAGTCAGTTCCGCACCCTTATCTGTCACAATTCCTATTCTGTAATTTGTTTAATGATGTCTTTTTCCCCTACTTCTGCCTCTCCTTTCACGCTTATTAATTGGAATTCAACAATAAGAAATAGATGTTCCTGTTCTCCCTTTCATGTATTGCTTACTTATTCCAACATGTTCTCATATACATTATGATGACCCCACGGACCACCTTAGTTGTAGCTCTTCCTTCAGCCCTGCCTCATCTGTTGTCAGGATCATAACCACAGCTTCCTTGCTGGGAAGACGCCACAGATTGACTGAACGTTTCCCGAGGGTGCACCATGCTGGTCTGTGTAGTCATCTTCAAGTGTTCCCTTTTACCCATGATTCTTCTTGAATGGGAATATAATGGCAGCTAACACTTATGGAATATTTTCCATGTAGGGTCTCACTGAATTCTCACAATAGCTGAATGGATCAACTTTATCCTGAGCAGCAGTAGTAACAGCAGAGCAGCAGCAGCAGCAGCAGCAGCAGCAGCAGCAGCAGCAGCAGCAGCAGAGCAGCAGCAGAGCAGCAGAACAGCAGCAGCAGCAGCAGCAGCAGCAGCAGCAGCAGCAGCAGCCGCCGCAGCCGCAGCCCCAGCCCCACCCACAATACAGATGAAGTACCAAGGAACAAAAGCATCAGGCAGCTTCCTCAGGATTGCTGAGTGGCTAACTGTTGAGCCCATACTCTTGGCCACTAGACTTCCACTTGCTAATTGGACACTAATGATCTGACCTTGGCTACATCTCCAGTCACATTTCCCACCAGTCCCAATGTTTACTGCACTTTCCATAAACAGTAGTTGTAACAGAAGACGGAATTCTCACTCAATGTTGCTCAGGGTCCAGATGACATTTTGGCTGTCATGGTATTAGGGACATCAGAAGCGGCAGAAGGAGTAGTTTTCTAAGTATTATAATTGCATAAACAGTGGTCATCTTTCCCATGATGGTACATAAATGTAGTAGTTAAGTGTACGCCACTGCAACTGTATATCTGCCTGCTTAGTCTGTGTGACTGTGTGTGCGTGCGTGTGTGTGTGTGTGTGTGTGTGTGTGTGTGTGTGCGCGCACACATGTACGCACAGATAGAAGCCCAAGGACAACCTTGAGGTATCAGTCCTCAGGTGCCATCTACCTTTATTTTGAGACAAGACTCCTTACTGGCCTGGAGGTCACCAAGTAGGCTCTGCTGGTCGGCTGGTGAGCTCCAGGGACACACCTGTCACCACCACCTCCCCATGTTGAGATGATGAGGATGCTACCATTTTCTGCTTTGATGTATGTGGCTTCTGAGGGTCTGCAATGGTGCCTTTATTTTTATCAGATGCCCTCACCAGAACATAGCGTTGACTCTGCATTAGTCTGAGGCTGTAAGAACTTGTGTACCAACTCAGCTATTTTAGTTTGCTGTCTTTACTACTTTATTACTCACAAGGTTATATTCTGTGTACACTATGTGCTCAGTTTGAGGATTTTCCAATTGATACCTACACATAAGACATGGGAAGTAACCTATTATTCTAATACAAGTTAATTATGGGTCTCAAATACATGATCGAAAACACTTTAGTCCACATGTATTGAAGAAAACAGATTTTTTCTTTTTCTTCAGGTATTAAAGTGATAGTATTGTGCATACTCCATATAATTTATAATGACCAGAACTGTGTCTGGAGGAAGTGTTTTTGTACTTTTGTAGTAATATAATACAATATTCTAAGTGGAGCAAGTATACATTTTAAATAGCCTCATGCTAAGTTTTATTAGTAAGTCTTCCAAGTTATTTTAACTTCCGGAGATCTTCCTATTTTAGAATTGCGAGAGAGGACTGTATGGCAAAATTAAGGTATTAGTAATAATACAACCAGATGTGGTGGTGCACATCTGTAATCTTAGATCTTGGGAGGTAGAAATAGAAGCATTGTGAGTTCTAGGCTAGCTTGGATTACACGGTGAGACTGTATTTAAATGAAAAATTTAAAAACAAAAATAGATATAAAAGATGACACTCATCTTTCTCCTTGGAGCTACTATGAATGTGGTTTCTAGGGATGAGAATGTTGTAGTCTCTGGCACTTGTGGGCAGCGGGGTTCTGTGGCTGCTCTCCTGGTCATGGATTGAGATATTATAGTTGCCCAATTATAGTTGGACAATTATAGTTGCTCAGGAGAAATGCCTCAAAGGCTTGAATTTGGGTGGGGCGGGGCTAGAGACAGAAGTCTTGATATGAGATAATACTAAGAAAAAAAGCCACTGACTGTCGGGGGTGAGGGTACCAATCCTGGGAATTAGGTGCTTCCAGGTCTTGGGCTCTGTGGGTGAGGGAAACGTTGATGCCCTTAGCAGAGACAGATGCATTTACACCTGGGGAACTTGCCTGTGGCCATCAGACTGCAAATAAGTCTGAAGAATGAAAAAGAACAGAAGTCTAAAGCCGCTTCTGAAATGATGCAAATATATGACATTGGTCAAGGACCCTTCTGTCATAATCTATTCTTTTCCTTTTTAAAAGGATGTATTCATTTCTATTTTTCATGTGTATGCTTTGCCTGCTAGTATGTGTATGCACTGCGTGCATGTCTGGTGCTCACAGAGGCCAGCTGAGCCCCCTTTCTAGCCCCCATCCATTAGTTTTCAAATGTCCTCCTCACGGGCTTGCAATCCCCTTGCCGCACAAGGCCAGCACAGTTCTCAAAGCAGTGCTTGCCCAGGTGCCCTCATGCCACCAGAAAACCATTGTACGTTCCGATGCTTTGCACTGTCAACCTGCAAATGGTCACTTATTTCTTTATAAAATAACAGCGGTTCTTATTGCCAAGTGGACGTTTGGAGCCAAAACTTCATTTATGAATGCAGGTTTCCTGTGTCAATTGTGAACCTTAGGAAATAGAGGGTGGAATGGATTTAGCATTAGGTCATAAAGTGCACAGTTAGCTTTAGTAGCATGGAGAGATGGAAGCAGTTGCAGAAGATAAGCCTACACTTAATGCCTCTTGCCAACACTGAAGCAGCTGGTGCCTGTCAGCCCCTGCTCAGAATGAACGTCCCCATGCTATAGGGCTAGCTCACTCTTCTTTTTTTCTGCTGGAGCAAGGAAAAAAGTACTGGGGAAGGCTTTCCAGCAGATAGCCCTCTCCTTTTGCATGGAGGCTCCTGCCCGGGTCCAGGAAGCTCAGTAGCTATCCTTCTTGACCAAGAAGGGCTTCCTTCTGATGAGGGTACCAGCCCCACGGGTCCACAGGATGGGTATGGAGCTCTGCTTCCCTTTTTGCTTCTCTGCTTTATACCTCGCTCATTGCTTGCTGATGATGTTTGGAACTCCAGAGTCTCTTAGGACTGTGATGCAGGGAGAATAGAAGCAGATATGGGCCCATGGATAACATAGAAGAGGAAGGTAAAATATGAAAAAGTTGACTCAGATCTGGTTTCCGTTCTTAAGGATTACTTTTGATAGAACCAAATAATTGTTGGGGAATGAAGGTCTTGTTTAGAGGTGAGGGAACTGTGTGGAAATGCAGCAGTGACAGCCAGGCAGGGTCCTGGGGTCCTGAGAAGGGGACCCCAGAGTTTCTGGTCCTGTAAAAGTTCTCCTCTGAGCTCACCCAAAAAGAGATGGATGTTCTAAAGACCTAAGAGTAGGTAGTTGTCTGCTGTCCCAGTAGACTGAGCCAGAAATCAGAGCCTCCTAAAGATGACCCTGGTTCCAGAAAGGACTTGTATTAATACACCCTGGTTCAACCAGAGTGTTGGCTATGTTCTAAGCCACATCTAAGTATCCCTAACAATGCCCCAGGGAACCCCATGTTCATCAGTGTCCTCCAAACTTTTTTATGTTTTGAGCTTACATAGTCTCTCAAAGGCTACACAAGAAGACTGGAGACCATCAGGATCTGGGGTCATATCAGGATTTAACTTTGATCCTCCTGTGTCTGCCTTGCACTGAAGTGTTTAAACACACTAACAGAATGTGTTATGTTTATGGAGCTAAGTCTGATTTGACAGTCTGATGGACACACGTAACAGTGATGGTTGTAGGTTTGTTGATGTATTTTCTAGAATATGATGGAGTTGAAAAGAGTATCTATGATCTTCCATATCTTGGATGTCTGATCTCTCCCTCTCCCTGTCCATCCAGAAAACCCAACTGGACCTATTCTGGACCCCAAACTGGCAAGAATGGTGTTGGCTGAGGCACCCTCCCTCCCCAGAATCTCAGTTCTTTCCCAGGAGTGCCCTTGGAGAAAGCCTGTAGCAGAGAATTTTCCTGCTCTCCTTATCAAACAGGAGGGTTCCATTTGCTTGTTTATAAATGGGTGCCGTCGAGTAGCTAAATCTGCTATGGGACTAGTTGGTAGGAGCGTGTTTGAGGGCATTCTTGCTGATAAATATCACGTGGAAATGGAGTTTTGCTGGCATAAGCCAACTCCTGAAAAATGGGCCCCTTATTGTCTTTTCAATGAGACCAGCTACATGACAGCTAGCCCGGGGAGCTGAAATACTGGTGAGAAATTGAAGCCATAGATCTGTCTCAGAGCACAGCCTCATCAGATGTGATTGCTGGGTGTTAACTTGAGGACTCCACAGCTCTGTGCCTGATGGATGGTGGCTTGGGGATCAGGGCATGGCGGGAGGGGCTAGCAGAAGGGCTGCTGTAGCTAGGTGCTGATTTTATATAGGGATCCCCTTGGCATGCACTGAGATGGCCTCGGAAGAGGAGACACCTCTGAGGGCTGGGCATTGCGTCATTTTGAGTCCAGTCAGGAAAACAGGAGCCAGGGAGATATTTTATCTAGTGGATGCTGTATGAGGGATTGGCTCCAGAGGTAAGAAAGACCACAGGAGCAGCACGGAGAAAGGGGGTAACTGCGAAGGAACAGAAGGAGGAAGAGGGACATGGCCTTGGCTAAGGAAGCATGAATCTCAGGACTCGGCCTGCGCCAAGGATGCTCTGCAGTTGTACTGGGGGGCTACAGACGGGAATCACACCATCCCCCTGCAGCTATGACAAGTGCAGAGTGGCCTGTGATGCTTGAGAAAGAGCACGGTACTTTTCTCTTTCTCCACACTGCTCTCTCTCCAGTGCCTCCCAGACAGGAGTGTCCTCTCCAAAGCTTGGGGAGGGAGCCTCTGTGATCTTTGCATGAACAAATATGGTGACCAGAAGATTACATCCTCCATGGTAGCCAGTTCATCTCAGTTGCCGGGCAGCTGTTCACTGGTGAGGGCTTTATTGAATTGGCATTCATTGTCAGGGAACTTTAGCTCACCAATTCTTGTTCTGTGCATCACAGGCTGCTTTCATTGCAGCTTCCTCTTGGCTGTGGAAGAACTATGCTGTGTGGACAAGGTGGACTGTGGCTTCTGTATTAGTAGGGAACAGTTTATTTATAAATGACAGGACATGCCCACCCCCACCCTAAACAACAAACTAACTAACTAACTAACTAACTAACTAACTAACTAACTAAAAAAACCCAAACCAAAATCATGCCTTGAATAAAGTTTAGAGTTTGGGGGATTCAGCACAGAGATAGTAGGTTATCTGTCCTATCAAATTGCCGAGGGCCCAGTCTCCCTCCACATTTCTCCATGTTCATCCTGACATCCTCGTGCTCCAAGAAGGCTCCAGCTGTCACATCTGAGCAGTGGGGAGGAGGGGGGCAGCTGTGGGGGATGTAGTGGGGGAGGGTATGTGAGTGGGTGGGTACGATCAGTGTGAGCAGCTTCTCTTAGCTGCAAAGGAGTCTGGGAAATGTGTTCTTGATTTGGACCGCTAAATGCCTAGGCAAAACTTCCATGGCTGTAGTAAAAAGACAACAGAGTCTGGGATACACCCAACCACGTTAGTAATAACAGGCCAACCAGTGTGCTAGGCTAGGGTGGCTCACAGTTAATGCGATGTGAATCTGTAAATCCCACTGGGGCCTGAGGCTTTGAATTTCTATCAAGCTCCCAGTTGATTCCAACACTACAGATCCACGGACCAAGTGAAACAGAAGTGTCTAGGCACGAGAAACTCAATGTTGCATACGATGGGCTAAGCCTTACCTTGAGCCCTACAAGTAGGGTTCCACCTTGACTTTTGTTGTAAACCTGTCTTTGAGGGCAGCTGTGAAATTCAAAGGCTGACCGCCAAAGGCCTTCCACAGATGTATGCTCCCTTCCTTCAGAGAGGCTGTTGTCTTTCCCTAGAAAAGTGAGCTAGCTGCTCAAACCTGATGCATGATCGTGAGTCCCCAGGAAACATCTCCCGAGAACTAGGTAGAATTTGCAGAGGTCGCAGACAGAGGGTTCCCCGGGACACTGAGAGCTTCTGGCTGGCACAGGGCAGCACTGTAAGCACTTCCTCTTGTGCCAGGCAGTACGAGGGCCTGAAAGGAACAAGGCTGCCACAGGCCTGCCCAGCTCCCATCTGTTGGGGGAGAGAAAGGACATGGAGCAGAGGCAGGGATTCAGGCAATTAATCCTTTATTTAAAGAATAATAAACAGCCAGATTTTACATACTGAAAGAGGGAACAAGGTAAAAGGGGTTAAAAACTAAAAAGCAAGGACGGCAGACACCAATTAACACAATGCTAATTGACAATTTCCCCAAGCTTCCGTGGAACATGCCAGGCCGATTTCCCCAATTGCTAATTAAATCAAACCACACACACAATACTAATTTCCCTAACTTAGGGAACTCAATAGACAAATAAAACGAGAAACTAACTTAAACATTTTGTCAAAGTACGGAGAGGAGGGCGAATGCGATCTTAATGTGAATAAAACGGTTCCGTCTACATCTGGGAAAGTTCTGGCGTATTTAATCGGACACTGAAATTTCCCAGTGTCTCCGTTCTCTCACAGTTGCATCAGTGTACTTCCCTGGTCACGAAATAACACACCGCAGTCCTCCCCCGCTTACGTTCTCTCCCTCTGGTGAAGGGTACCCAGTGCATCCTGGAAGTGACATGTAAATTGCACCGTTTAAAAATTATAAAATATCTACTTAATTACAATTAAAAACAAAGGAATAACTTTTCTTTAAAATACTCCCCAAGGTGCTCTGGAGTCTGGCTTGGGGAAAAAGAGAAGCCAATCACTTAATCACACAAGTGAGTGTAGAGGCTACTAGCCCGGCAAACTACCCTCCCCCAGTTCTCAGAGGGCTGGCTGGGCACTCATCTGTCTCGGGGGCCCCATCACTCCTCCTCCAGCTCTGGCTGCAGCTTTGCAGTGTCCCCCATCACCTCTGTGCTCCATCCAGGGCCCGCTAGAAGCATCCCTGTTGAATTGGGCCATCGCTGAGCGAGTCTGAGCCTTTCAGGTCATCTGTCTAATTCACTCATTTTACTATGGAGGAAACTCACACCAGGAGATGTGGATTCGGTTCAGATCTGACAGCTGGCCTGAGGCCCCAGGTTTTTTTTAATTATACAAGAAACATGTGATTATTGTAATAATTGGGGCTCCTCGCATAGTGTTTACGATGCCAGCCGTGCCTCTGAGAGTGCTCTCCCAAATCAACTTGATCCATCCTCACTGTGATCCTGAAGGCCTCAAATCATTACTTCTCCATTTTACAGATAAGGGAACCCAGGCATTCACATTCAGTATCGTAGCTAGGGCCTACCCCTAAGTGGTAGGACAAGATTTGCCTTCAAGAAGAATCTCTCCAGGTTTATGATCTTAACTCTATTCAACTGCCTCTTTATAGACTTCTCAGAAAATGCAGACATAAGTACAAATAGGAAATGAGAAATGAGCAACGCCTACACCACTCAGGTGCAGCCATTATTAGAGTGCATTTCTAACAGGACTTGGTCTTCTCACATGAAAAAATGGAATCAAACACATCCCCGTGGCCCACCATGATTTACCGTACTTTGTTGTTTTTTCTCCGATGGCAAATAACAAATAGCTTCTGGTGCTCACACGCACAGACAGCGTGGTCTTCGGTGGTTGAGATGCTCTTTGCTGAATGGATATGGCACAATTTATTTAACCCATGACTGCTCCTGACACTTGAGTCGGTTTCTTTCTCTTTTACAGGATGTTCTGACTAACTTCTTTGCAGAATCATCTTTACCCATCTGCTGGCTTTTCTTAGGGCAGTGCCTTTACCACAAAATGTGGAAAGGTGAAGAGAGGGAGAGGTGAATGGAGACACTCAATACACAGAGCTAGGAAGCCCTAGCCCTTGCTAGCAATGGAGGACACTGTCTCTCTGATGAAATGCTTCACCATAAGCCTACTCTTGTGTGGTCCCACCTTGGGGATGTAGCTTGGGTGTGTGTGTGTGACAAAGACTAGACCAGAGCCTCCTCAAATAATGAAACAGAGGAGTTTCCATCTGTGGCTGAGAAAGCTACTCACGGAGTGGGTTAGTGATTAGCACGAGACAAGTTGTGTAGGTCTTAAAAATTAAGCTTAGGGGCTGGAGAGATGGCGCAGAAGTTAAGAGCACTTACTGCTCTTCCAGAGGACCTGGGCTCAATTCCTAGAGCCTACATATTGGCTTACAATCATCTGGAACTCTGGTTCCAGGGTATCCAACACCCTCTTCTGGCTTCTAGAGGAACCAGGCATCACAGACACACATTCAGTCGAGATACCCATAAACATAAAATACATTTTAAAAAGTCAGTGCTAGTCTTATTTTAGGATAACGGCTGCCAAGTGGGGTATGAGTTGGTGTATACAATGCTTGTTTACCTGGTTCTCCACGTCTTGTCCTCTAGTCACAGAAGCAAGATAACTCCTCTTTAGCCTGGAGTATAGGCATGGGGACAGCCATGCACCAAGGCAGAGCTGGGCCCTAAAGTGTTTTTTCATCCTGATTGGCATCTTCAATGCGTGTGTCAAGAGGGAGGTAGCCTATCTGCCCTTGTCCTTTTCTGGGACAAAAGCAGACCTGTCACCGTCCGATCAGGGGAACTTTAGAGCTGCATGGAAGGACAGCTGAGAGTCCTCCTCACTCATTGTGATTTATCATAATCACTGACCCCTCCCCCAGGATGAAACCGGAATGAAATAGCAATGTGATAGGTTAATGTCGATAATTAAAGAGAGTTTAAGACCAGTGTGAGACTGAACTGTGTGTGTGGGTGGTTGAAATGGTTGTTTGATGTGAAAGTCAATGATTGAATTATTCAGAGAGAGTGATTTCCAAATGATAATTTTACACTTTACATAACTGATTCTGATTTATTATAGTGGCACCCAGTGGAGCTGGCTTAGTTCTAAGGGGCTGTCAGCTTTTCCATCCCAGCCTCTGGGCTGAGCCCCCACCCCTCCAAGAAAAGAACTGCTCCTGTCCAAAATTCAATATTGCTAGTATCTCTCTTGCATGAAATCCACCTCCTCATCCCTGTGAGAATGTACGGCCTTTTGGCTTTGTAATGTATAACCCTGCCGAAGAGTGCGTGTGTGTGTGTGTGTGTGTGTGTGTGTGTGTGTGTGCGCGCGCGCGCATGTGTGTGTACGTGTGTGTAGATACACTGGCCTGCATCTGTGTGGACAGTGTATACTCCCGATTGCTTGAAAGCTTTGATCTCCTGTCATTTCACAAGAGATAGGTTCATGGGGGGAAAAGGACTCTGAGGGGCATTAGACTGAAGAAAGTAGTGGCAATGCTCCACCCCCCTCGCCATAGTTGAAAGAGTCAAAGAGTCTAAGTTAAGATCAGCCCGGCTGTAGGAATGTGAAATTTCACGCATCTGCTAGGCAAACACATCTGAAAACTTAATCTACAATGGTGGCTGCTGCTTTTCATAGGAATCTTTCTTGCTGGCAGTGGTGTAAAACAAGATACAAACTTCTGACCACTCTTCCGGAACAATCTAGAATGTAAGTGCTCTGTTCCAGGACATCTGGCTACTTAATATTGATTGTCTTCTTGTTAACAGCATACTTGACCTTCAGCCCTTCTTCATCTACCTCTGGGTCAGCTGGGTTACAGGAGCAGATATTCTAGTGGACAGAAGAGGTGGCGGGAAACATTGATAAACCTGAGCCTCGCTATATAATATGGACAGAACCGAACACCAATGGCGTGCTTACACTGTGACAAGCACCGTTTTCAGGACTTATAAGAACTCATTTTGTTCTCTCCATAGCCCGTAGAAGTAGTTTGCTTTTACACTGTTTTACACTGCACAACTTGAGGGTGACTAAGTCACTCCCCCCCCACACACACTTGGTGTAACCTCTGGCTTGGCATTGGTTTTTGAGTTTCATGCTCACTGGCCATCTGCCGGTCCCTGATATATGGCACCCAAGTAGGCAGGAGTAATAATGACTTACCCAAGAATATGAAATAAAAGTGTGGGTCTACTCTGGTGGATTGGGGATTGAGAGATGATACTGCGGTGTGTGGAAGACAAGACAGGAATCAGGACTTTTGTGGAAAAAGATCAGGGCAGTGGGAGGAAACACTGGAAATCCTTATTCTGCACCCTCTCTGGTCCAGTCCTCTGGCTAGGTTCCTATCATGCTATGTCCTGAAACCTCACCTGAGCACCCTGTCCGCTGCATGCTCCTCTCTGCCTCTCTGCTCTAACAGCGGTGTCAACAGTGTTTTCCCTTTGTGAAGCTCAGGAGCTTACAGAACCTGTACTGCAGACCAAACTGGAGTTCCCATACTGCTGAGGGGATCCAGTGCTGCTCCAGAAGTCTGGCAGTGATTGTAATCAGGGGAAGTCACATAACACGCCCCAAAATTCTGGAGTAGGAAACAAAATTTGCATAAATCATTAACATGAAACATAAGGTTTCTAGAAACCTGTTTTTTTTTTTTTTTTTTTTTTTTTTGCTATAGGAATTCTGGGCCAGGACCCCAGACCTTGGCCATTTGTACACTTTCCTTTGCTCTTTGGGGTACATGGGAACACAGGCTAAGAAGCTGGTCAAAACGAAACAACTTGATACCTGTAATAACATAAGGACATGCGTGGGTTCACAGTGCTGTGGATGGGAGTGGAAATTGGTATAGCCTTTCAGGTGAGCAGTTCGGTTAGATCTGTTAGACTTTCAAATGCTCTTTATGGCACCCAAAAATAAAGCAATAGCAGGAACATCATGTCTGGGTAGGAGATATGAAGAATGATATTCTCTGTCATTGCTTTGACAAAGAGCTGGCTGCAGCTTAAATGCCTTGTAACGTAGGACACAGTAGAATGTGTGGTTTCCCTCTTGCAAGGGAATAGTATGCAGCCATCATCGCTTTATTATGGAAATATAGAGATACTGTCATAAGAAAAAAAGCACAGTGCAGGCTGGCTGGCGGGCAGAATAGCACTGTCCATTTTAAAAATTAAGGTTCATACTTACTTGGCGGAGGAGATACCAGGATCAAAAGGATTTTGATCCCCATGATTTCCCCAGATGTAGGAAATGGGACTGTGTAATTTGTGGGACAGGCACTGAGTTTACACTCAACTCTGATTAAAAACAAAACAAAACAACAAAAACAAAAACAAAAAAAATGTAGTGTAATGTTGTCAAAACATAGGTTAAAAAATGAGGACAGGAAACACATCTAACGCCAGAGGAGGCTGCAGGGAGTTGGGGACATAGATCATTTGGGAGAATGCTTGACTAGAATGCTCAAGATCCCAAGTTCAATACTCAGTAAGGGAGGCTGAAGCTAGTGAGATCAGAGCTGAACTTTCTCTTAAGTGTTCTCTGGTGTGTAATGTTTCCTGCATGCTAATCTCACCTTCCCCTGTTGTGTGCCCTGTGAGATGTCCAGGTGTATACATCTCTTCCGCATCATAGACCATCCCATTAGCTACGGCAGAAGACCAGCCGTCTTTTCCCTAGTCCTCAGCTTTCCCCTGCCTGAGCCCCTGCCTGAGAAGTCTCAGAAGGCGCCCAGGGTGTTCCTCAGCTGGTCCGGAGCTTGCATTAGAGGCACTCAGTGGCTACTCTGTGACTCTGGCAATAGCTGAAGCTTCTGTGAAATCTTCCTTGGCTTCCTGGTGACCAGGAATGAGCAAAGGGCTTTTGGATTTCCACTTCTGAGTCTGGCAGGAAGGAGGGGCAAAGATCGTGGGGTGAAAATAACAGAAGCAGCAGCCCCTTCTTATACTCCGAATGGGAGCTGTTCCAATAGGAATTTCAGACTGAAATGCTTTTCTTATTAGCTCAGCAGTTAGAGTTCTGGAAGGTTGTGGGTGGGCTTGCATCTTCTGTTCCTTCCCTTGCAATTTACAGAGCAGCATTCTGATGTCTTCTGAAGAAAACACATTATTTCAGGACAGCAAAGGACTGTTTGAAAGGGCTGTATGCTGAATGTGCTCAGACTCTGCTGAATTAAAGGCTCTATGAATCTGCTCCTGTGTTTACCACACACACAGCTAGTCTTTCAAACACTTAGTGGGCATTTCTTATGTGACAGCCACCGCTTCCGGCTCTGTAGAATGGACTGGTTTAGCTCTAAGAGCCGTCTGAGCTTACTGCTGTTACTGTCTCAACCAGTCAACAGCTGGAACTAAAGCCTACACCTGCCCCCAAGTATTCCAGAATGCGGAGACAGACCTCTCTACAAGGGCACTTCTGCTCTGTGCCCCACCAACCCACTGTGCCTAGGCTCCGTCTTAGAGAAGAGATTCTTGGTTGGGAGGCGGTGACCATAGATTTCCAAGCCATAACTAAGTCATTTCTATCTAGTTCTGATTGGCATTTTGTTTTTCTTTCCTTCATCCGCATTCTGTCTTTAAGAGGAAGAATGTCTCCAATACCTGCTGGTTGCCATGTCTTCCAGCTTGTGTGCTCAGCATCTAATTGTATTAGCGTTTGTTTTCACTAAAAAAAAAAAAGTAATCACGTTACCGCTTCTCATGTCACATTAGTGAAGTGGGTACCAACGTGATGCATATTAATCGACTATGATGGGAAGTTGCTAACACAATTAGACTTTCACATTTTGTTAGTTCTGGAGTGACACCATCCACCCAAGAACAGCTCACTTTAGTGGTGAGGAGGGGGGAGGGTGGGGAGTGGCGGGTACCTTTTGATCCTACATGGACGCAGCCAGCTCCTAGGGGACCTTGGGAAACTCATGGGGTCCCCTGCACAGCTTTTGAGCCTCCCTTCCTGTTCCTTCCTATAGCATGAGCACCGCTAGGACTTGGGCGGGGAGGGGTGCCTGTCCTTCACAGCCAGGCCGTGTAACTTGAATTGTGGTCATTAAAGGATCATGTGACACAACCCTGCCCAGGTGGCCTCAGATCAGATAGAATTAATATTTCATTATATTCTGTGGTGGGTGCTGGCAGAGAGGGGGACACAGATAGGGAAAATGTCCCCAGGGCCTTTCCGGACGCTCACAGTGAGCTCTCCAGGAGGCCTTGCTTTTGGCTTGGCGCCCATGAGTAACATTTGTCTGCTTTGTTTTCTCAGAGGTCTGTCACCAGCCACCTTTCTTTTCCTGCCCTCTGTCCTTCTTTGCACTCTCCCCTTGTCTATCTCTCTGGCTAGGGTGGTGTGCTGTGAAGTTTGGGGCACTTCTGTAGTTCACAGAGCCTCCAGAGAAACTGTCTCCTGCCATCTTGGATCTTACACCTGTGGCTTTGTCTCGTCAGTTTTCTATCGGAAACACTCTGTACAAATCAATTTGTTTCCTAGGCCAATTTAGAATCTTTATGTCCTCCACGACGTCCATATGTAGCCCAAGGTGGTGCTGCCCCAAATATGACACTTAGTGCATATTTACTTATGTGTTTTCATATGAACACCCTGACAAGTTCCGGGGCCTTGTTTAAAGGAGAAATTGATTGCAAACTATAATGATGAAGTGGACAAAGCTTAGCGGAGTGATGCTGGATATGAAGAAAGTGGGTTCTTGAGAGGAAGAAGTATGTGTTTGGCACAACAGTGTCCGGAGGTGTGCCAGAGGGTGGGTATGCTTCCCTACATCCGAAATGCTCGTGGCTCTTGTTTTTCCAGGGATGATCCAGAACACCAGATCTCACACTGAAATCTAATGGTACTGTGCTTGGGAAGAAAAACTGGCAGTAAAGAGAGAGAGATCTCCTGCATCGACAGGGCTGGTGCAGAGGGGAAGGAAGGGACAACTGAAGGCTGGGAGAAAGGCAGTCCATCTGTTTACTTTGAAACAAGCTATATATTATGCATGGTGAAACCAGAACTCACAGCTGAATATTCCAGTAAGCTTTGGTCAAAATGGTACCAGGGGCATTTCCTGCCAGTTCCTTCTGGTACCTTTGCAGGAAAGGGCACGAAGGAAAGAGTTCCAGGCACAAACTCAGCTTCTTAATGCTACTGCCCAAAAACCAAAAAACAATAACAACAACAACAACAAAAAAAAAATCACTGGTCTAGGGGGTGGGGAAATCAAACCTTTTTTTTTTTTTTCCCCTGATGTATTCATTTTATTTAAGTGAGTGCTCTATCTGCATGTACACCTGCATGCCAGAAGAGGGCATCTGATTCCATTATTGATGGCTGTGAGCTACCATGTGGTTGCTGGGAATTGAACTCAGGACCTCTGAAAGAGCAGTCAGTGCCATCTGACTGCTGAGCCATCTCTCCAGTCCCTACGCTTTGAATTTTTCCTCTGCAGAACGGCTGCAAGGGCACTGGGTTAGACGGCACACAAGGCCCCTTGTGCTCTGTAATTCTGAAACTCCAGGGAAGAGGGCATGCACCTCATGTCGGAGGAAAGACCCCGGTGTCCTGCAGTGGAATCCTGGCCTCAGTGCAGTTTAGATGTGCTGAGTGAGGCACAGGCATGGAGTGAGGTGGACATGGAGGTAGGGAGGGTAGTTCCAGTAGGGTGTTGAAGGCCTCATAAGGGTTTTCTAGACAAGTCCAATTGCCAGTCTGCAATGAGAGGGTGGGCAGCCTAGACTGGCATCTCGGAGATGGTGGAGTTCATCCTGGAGGTGAAAGGAAAATCGACCCTCACTAGAAGCTCTATTCCCAGGGATGGCTCATAAGGGATTCTCTGGAAGGCAGCTGGCTCTGCCTGGGCAGTAGAATGCTGGCCAGTTGGTCCTGCTGTCACCTCTGGGGCCCTGTGGGAAGAGGATTTGTAAGAAGTTAACCCAGGGATGGGTAGGTTTGCTAATTAATTATTTTCAGAGTAAAGAGAAGCTAAGAGTATCAGGGACCTTTTACAAAACTCATACCCAGGCACTCTCGGAGGCACTGTCCTGGTGTGCTGGTGGTTGTTATTGTCCTTGTGTCATGCTGACAAATACCTGACTAAGGGTTTAAAGGGGAAAAGGGTTGATTTTGACTCACCATTTCAGAGGGATTTCAGTCTGTTACAATGAAAAAGGCACAGTGGAGTTCATGGCTGTGGAAGCGCATGGCTGAGGTCGCTTCGCAGCAGACTAGGGATCTAGACTGGAACCGGCTTGGGTTATCACCTTTGAAGGCCACCATAATGACCCTCCATCAGCCACACTTCACCCATACATTTGCACAGTTTATAAAATAGTGCCAGAAATCGAGGAGCAAGTGTTAAACACAGGGGCCTGTGGGGAGCATGCCAGATCCCTCCTTTCGTTCACATACACACACACACACACACACACACACACACACACACAAATAAAACAGTGACTTCAGTGCATCCTGACTCTGTTCCAGACCAGGAAGTTGTGTTGCAAGCGTCTTCTGAGGGGTAGGAGTGGACGCGCACAGGCTATTCACATTTGGTTGTCACTATTGCTGTCTCAGAGACAGAAGTGGTGGGGGTTGCATCCTGAAATGGTTATCACTCTGTCCACCATAACAAACAATACTGTTTATAAAGGAGGAATTTGTTTCCTAATTATGGTGTTCTTTAAACTTCTCTGATCGATGTCCAAAGTATTTAAACAAGGAGGATGATCAAGAAATACCTTCACAGTGTGGCCCATGTTTCTTTTTGTAGGTACAGAAACTCACTTCAATAGGTACCAGCCAGCAGGCCGCCTTTGAGTGGCTGTGTTGAGATGGGAATCAGTCTTTTTGGGGGAAATGGGCAGGATAGGGATGAGGAAAGGCACCCCAGTTTTGAAATGAGACAATTCAGTTTAGAGAAAGATGTACCTTTTGTGGAAATAAACAGAAGGAAAGACAGTGTTTTGTCGGCTGGCTGTCTTAAGTTAGCACGGCAGGCAGTCCATTTTGGGTATCTATTCTGCGATGAGGGGGTTGGGTACAGGCTAGTCCTGGAATACCAGCTCTTAACTAGAGTTGTCTGCGGTGCCCATGAGGCTGGCTCTGCTGTCCAGGCCTCTCTGGCTCCTGCTTGGCTGCATGCCCACCAAAGGGCCGAGTACGTTAACATCCTTTAGATCACATCAATCTGTGTCCATTATTTTGCCAAGCAGGGACACCTGCACAGGAGGCTCTATATTTCTTTCCATGGCCCCTAGATTATAAAGCAAAACCAGCAAATAGCACGTGATCCCTCTGAGTATTCTTCTGGTGTGCCTAATGGGTTTTTTTTTTTTTTTTTTTTTTTTTTTTTTTTTTTTAGTGTGCCAGGTACTGTGAGAAGACTCTGGGTTAAAGAAAAGAAGGGGGAGGCAGCATTTTTTAATCATCTTCTTTGTTTACAAAGAGGTGACATTCAGTCTTGAATCAAAGAGAACAGTTTCCAGGTAGAAAAGTCCTGTGTTTGTTTTTCCTTAGCTCCCAGCTACCAACGTTCCTCTCCTCCAAATTTTGTAAAATCAACTTACCTTGATTTAAGCAACAAAAGAAAGGACTCGGAGGTTGGAGGGGTAGGGAAGGCAGGGGAGGCTTTTAAAAGATTATCCTTTTGGAGTTTTGATAGATTAAGAGGGTGGTCCAACTAGGCAGCTTCTCAATAATAGAGCCATGTGAATTTTGGCTGGGCTAATGGAAGCTCCTGTAACCTGCACTTGACAGGGCCCAGGAAGCAGCGGGACTGGCCACCTTTGATACCTAGACGGGGCTTAATGAGATTTAAGGGTTCAGCACCGTGACTGGAGTTTCCCACTGCAGGTGTAAGTTTCACAAAGTCTGCCTGTCCCTGTTCAGCCCCTCACCCCTCCCGGCTGGCCCATATAGGAATCCCAAACGTGTGCTTTCTGAGAGCTGGGCAGCTGAGTTTTTGAACTGACGTTCTCTTCTTTTCCTTTCCTTTTCTTTCCAATAAGATATTTTGTTGTTGTTCCATTCAGGAGTGTGTCTCTGCAATATTATGTATCATGGAAACACGACACGTGTTGGCTACGGCAGTCAGATGCGATTTTTAAATACACTCATTAGATTAGTAGAGAATGCCTCTGTTTCCCGGGAGAGACAGGATGGAAGAGAAGCGAGCACATTGGGCTATTAGTTCTTGGGGGTGGGTGGAAGGGTGGGGGGCAAAGCCATGTGAGGACATGGGAGCCCCGATGAGACCCACACCATTCTGGTGGAATATTTGAGCCAGAAATGCTCAACATGGAAGAGGATTCTGCCTCAGGAGCAAGCTGTCGGAGGAACTGCTGCACGTCGTGGCGAATCTGTGGGTACCTGTTTAAGGGGGCGCAAGGGTGGAGCTACCTAAGCTGTGCGTGCAGGTTACAGACATCCTTGCCAACCTTCTAGGACAGTGGCTCTTCAGAAGACCTTAAGGGGAGAAAATATGTTTTCCTTGGGGCTGACCCTGACTAGGCTACACGGGAACAGAACAGAACCCAGAGGGTGAGAGACACCCTTCTCTTCCTGCTCACGTGACTCTTGTCTGATCTCGAAGGTATTTGGTCTCATTCCCTGGACACAGGAACTTCTTCTGATGACCAGAAGGTTGGATTTCTGTTTCCACCACCCACTGAGCATCACCACTCCCTCTGAGAGGCCACAGACCAAGAACTTGCATGCTCTACCAGAACATTTTTGTGATCATAACAGATGGACTCGTTATTAGAGGTTGGACATGAACTGGCTGCGCATTGCTGGCTGGCCTGTGCTAGGAAAAGCTGGAGTTGTTGGTTTTTCCACAAGCACAGTCATCTGCACCTCAGGAGAAATAGACCCCGCACTTTGCCCACAGTGCCGGTGCCCTGCTTGTCTGCCTAAGAATCAGACCAAAAGTGCTTCCAACTTTCAAGCCCAACATCAGGTTGTTCAATGTCCTCCCTAGAATCACATCCTAAGATTCTCGGGAGCCATGCTGAAGGGTGTAAAGCTTGGTACACTCAGGGGCAAAGCTCCCAGGGCTATTTTAAGTTGATTTTCAAGATGTGCAGTATCCATATTTTAGTTTAGCCTTGCCTGTCAGTGCACTTAAGAATCAGGGAGAGTACGTGAGAAGGGTAGGTCTTGTTAAAGTCAAGCTTCTCAGTTTCACCTCATCTGCCTTATATGAACAGACTTTCCTTCCCCCCGAATCCCACGCTCATGATTTATAAATGCTGGATTCCCCTTTGCCACTTCAGTCTAGCATCCACTCACCTTTCTCTCTGGGTTCTCCTTCTCTGGTGCTTAGGGCATCACTGGGAGAAATCAAATGTAAATCGATCTGCTCACAGATAGGCTGAGAAATTTATGTGAGTCCTAAAAGTGTGAGCTGTTAAAAAAGAGTCGCAAAGTTAGAAGCTGTCAAAGAGCTCACCCAATGGCTCCTAAAGATGGGAAGGAGAGGGTCAGGGTGGGTCACAGGAGGGGTCTTTCAGCCGGGAGGGCTGCCAGTGTGTCTGCTGTGAGGAAGACCAGGAAAACCAGCAAGCCTGGGGACACACCAACCTTGGCCCAAAGGCCAGTGCCACTATTTGGGCATCTGTGTGCTTTTGAGAATTGCAAATCATTTGGACCATTCAGAACAGTGTAGGAATCACGTGCTTTAGAAGATGACCTCTCCATTTCATGGACCATGAACCACACTGTATGAATAGCAGTTTATATCCTAATGGGCGGGTACAAATACACACACATAAAATGGAAATAAGCTCTTCATGCAATAATTTTTATCTCTGCCTAGAACCATCCCCAGACAGAAAGTTGACTAATGCTCTATGTGCGTTGTCAACATCCATTCCCAATTATGTGGGGGGTCCACAGTCTTTACTCATTGGGAGGATGAGCTATGCAATGGATTGGACATACTATTGCTGCAGCCTCATTCCTGGGTGTCTATTTCCTGTTGTCCCTAAGTCCAGCGCAGGATGTCAGCTCTTCAAGACAGCTTGCCTCATGTGGGATTCTCACCTTGTCACTGTGTTTCTGCCAACTGTAGAATGCCCCTTAGGATTACGCCTGGAGGATGGTAAATCACCACCACTACAACTCTAATGCCTATAATCCAGCTCTGTGGTCCTGGCCAATGACAAATGAGGTGGGGCCATGTGGCCTTTCTATGTATTGTGGAGAAGTAGTAAAGAGAACAGCGTGAATGACATCAGCCAAGGGTGGTCATGTTTCCAGAGATCTGTGACACATTAACTCCTAGGTCTGAGTTGGAATGTTGCTGTCCAGCCACAAAGGAACAGGCTGAATTAAGATATGGGGTGTATTAGTTACTCCCCTATTGCTGTGGCAAACAGCATGACCAAGGCAATTCATAGAAGAAAGAGTTTATTTGGGTCTATGGCTCCAGAGCGGAGGCCTGGAGGTAGGAGTAGCAGGCTGGGGGCTCACATCGAGAACTGCAAGCAGAAAGCAGAGAGAGAGAGAACTGGGAATGCTGTGTGTATTTGAAACCTCAAAACCCACCCTCCAGTGACACACTTCCTCTAGCAAGGCCATACCTGCCAGTCCTATGCAAACAGCCACACCTACTGGGGATCAAGTATTCAAACATATGAGATGATGGGGTACATTCTCATTCCTCATTGGGCAACCTCTTTTCTTTAGCCTTCTAAGGTTGATGGGCATGACCATTCTCTGTAACTAGCACAAGCTTCATTATTGCTTGATCTTAGGAATCAAGAATGACACATGATGGGATAGGACTAATACTGGTGTTTCAAGGTCTTGAGCTCAGAAAGCATATCGTGAACTTAGAATGAGAGTGTGTGATCATTTATTGGGCAGTTAACTGCGTGCCAGACTCTGAGCTAGCTATGCAGCTCAAAAGCTTTATCTCAATGTGTCTCATCATCGTTCATTATCATGCAGAACCTTTGACATCTTAGTTTTCTCAGAGAAAATTTATTCTGCTACCTTCTTTCATAAGTGAAATTCAGACAGATTATTTCCCCCAGGGCTATACAGCCTCCTAGTAGGTCCTTATACTAAGATCAACAGTCAAGAGAGCTTATTTTTCAGGACAAGGACCAGAGGCCAGTGGGGAAGGAGAGGGACACTGAATATTCCAGTGGCTTAGCAAAGTGCCAACTGCACCTTCAGCATAGATATTTATTTATTTATTTATTTACTGCCGTATGTACCCCAAATGTGAATGTGTCCTGGGAAAGAACACTCAGAATTCTGTGACAACTATGAAACTTTTGGGTTGGGTGAATTGGTCTCTTTAGAGAATGAAGGCTTCACAGTCAGTTCAGGTACAGACCTGGATACTTACATTGTCCTTCTCAGTCCCAGATAGACATACTCTCTAGATTTTAGACATCACCTGCAGGTTGTCTTACTACTGAGAAATCCTTAGTTACTACTAGTATTGAAGAGAAAAGCTAGGATTTTTCAGAAGAGCAAATGTTATTTGACAATGTAGGGTAGAGGGAACTGGTTTAAGCCACAGCTTAAAAGATGCCTGCTCTTAAGGCAGAACTTTCCAGTGGTAGCCAGGGGTGACTGGCTACAGGTTTAGCACTCCTCCTTTGGGAATCTTAAAATGTACCTGATTAAGAATCTTAAAATGTACCTGATTAAGCCAGGTGATGGTGGCGCACACTTGCACTTGGCAGGCAGAGGCAGGTTGGATCTCTGTGAGTTCAAGGCCAGCCTGGTCTACAAAGCAAGTTCCAGGACAGCCGGGGCTACACAGAGAAACCCTGTCTTAAAAACAAACAAAAAGTGGAAGGGTTGGGGGGCTGGAGAGATGGCTCAGCAGTTAAGAGTATCCGCTGCTCTTCCAGAAGACCTGGGTTCAATTCCCAGCACCCACATGGCAGCTCACAAATGTCTGTAACTCTATTTCCAGGGGATAAGACACCCTCACACTGATACACATAAAATAAAATTAAACAAATTATTCTTTTAAAAAAAGAACTGGATTGAGCTGGAGATGTTGACCCATGGCCTTCTGAGAGTTCCTCCCCAGGTCAAGAGGGTCTATGGTTTCTCATTGATCAATTTAGAAAATGTTTTTGTTAGAAGTCACAGGGAATAATAGTCTGAAAGTTGTTTGGACCTGTATATAGGCAGATTGTACACAAGTTGCCCAAATGAGAGAGCCTGGCAGAGTGCCTTCTTGAGAGCCTGGGTGTGTCAGATGAGGTGTTGCCGCTCGGCCTGGCTGGATCTGCAGGTGTGGCTGCTGTGACCTCTCTTTAGTTCTTTTTCTAGCTCTTGTCCACTGATATTTTGTGTTATAGGGTTGAATGGGTGCCCTGCTTCCCTGTCTCGTCTCCTCCACTCAGCTCAGGCTACGTACACAGGGGGTTCCTTCAAGTTCACAGCAAATCGTGTCCTAGAAAGCAGTGGCAAAGAGATCAGCATCTCAGGACAATGTTTGAAGAAGTGTGCCTGGGCCCTGGGGTCCACCCTGACATGCTACCAGGGCAAGAAAGGCATTCGTGTCTATAAACAGAAGATTTTACTAATTAGGGACCAAGTCTTTCCTGTCTCAGCACAACCTTTCTCTTGCTATTGTTGCATGCCGCCATGCTGACACTTCCAAGGAGATCAGAAAGGCGCTCCTTCCTGGTGTCACTGCAGGACCTGCCCTCTCTTCCTGGACATTGCTAATCTCTCTGCCCTGTGACTTTGTTTCGCCTGCCCCACATCTGCAGCATAAGAAACACTTACTTTCCCTAAACAGAGAGGGTGGTTTTTTTTTTGTTATGATTAATTATTTTATTTTTTAATGACTCAGAAGAAACTGCAGGGAGGCTTCTAAGAGCTGACAAACTCTCTAGTGCCATGATCCACAGTTAAGATGTCATCTTCCAGAGCTGGAAGACAGCTTCAAATGCAAACTAGAGAGGGCATTGTCCTAACCCTGGGATGCAGGCTCCAATTCTGGGGCCACCCTGCCTTCATCTCCCCCTCCCTACCGCATCCAGCACTGGACAAGCCAGGCTTCGTTTGTGGTGTTGTAATTACAATGATTTGAAAGCCCTTCTCCCCTGCTTCTACGCCCTGGGTGGAGGAAAACCCTCCCAAGGCCCGTCACCTGCAAACGGTGCTTCTGACAAAAAGGAGTCCATTTCAGAAAGTTCCAAGCACTGAAAGTGGATGTGTAATGAACCCTGCTTTGCATCTTTAATAATAGCATTTTCCATCATGCATGCTGTAATCATATGATCTCTCCGGAGCCAAAGTGATGTGCAGTTCCAAGTCCATTCATTCATGACCTGGCAAATTACTTGTAGGTCTTGTCAAAAATAGCCCTGCCTGGTAGGGCCCTCTGTATCCGGTGGGTTCAGATCTCTAGAGGAACCCCTCTCCCTGAGGGTGTACAAAGTCCTCCTTAACAAACACCAGGGTCAAGCTTTCAGGACTTCTGATATGAAGTCTGTCCATCTGCATCTGCTGTCTCCTCTACCGGCAGCTCTCATTTTATGCAGTGTCGGGTTCCTTGAAACAATGAACTGCTTTTGAAATTTAGTAAGTGGAGGATGGGAAGGGAGAGGGTCAGCCAGGCAGGCAGGGAGGAGGAGCAGGGACAGGGACTCATCCCAACCCAGGAATGTGCTCAGAAGTTTTCTTGGCCTAAAAATATCCTGCCCATTCAGGTTTCAGAGTCTGAAGCCACCCCACCTGGGGTAGGCTTTGGGTAAGCATTGTCTCTAGGAGAGAGCATAGTGAGGCGGGGGAAGAGGTAAGGGCTGGGGTGGGCTCTCATGTAAAAAGCAAATTCTTGCCAGATGCCGGACATAGCTCATTCAGTTGTAAGCACATGTTTGTATGGAATTGCTTTCTCCATGATGGGCAGGGAGGTTGGAGGAGTGAGGGTCTGTAGGTGTGTTAGCTTGGGGACAGCGCTCTCCTGTCTCCAGGACACAGAGAGGGCAGCTTGCCACCTTCCATAGGAGGCTGGAGCCTGCTTTGGTGAGCGGATACAAAGATGGTAAGCTGCTCAGGAGGACTGAGGAGGTGGTAAAATTAGACTAGGGGTGTTCAGAGTTCACATGTCACAGCTGGTGAGTGACTGGCTGCCACCGTGGGTCCTCGGCTTCCTTTAGGAAAGCTTTTGAGTTTCTAAGTAAAACACCTGAAGTTTCTCTGACCCCAATGATTGCTATCAGCACATAATCAAGCATAATGTAAATAACACACTACTAATTTTTGTGTATCCAGTTCCTCTCCCTGGAATGGGAGTCCACCAGATTATTTTGTTCATTGGTACTGTTAGGAGCCTACAGAAGTGCCTGGCATAGTCTGTGGTCAGTAAAATATTTACTGGATAAATTAGCATGTTTATTCTTTTCCTTTGTATGACCATGTACTCTGTGTCAGCCTCTTCATACTGCTAACTGGTCCTAGAAATTTCTAGACTTTTCTGCTTGGAACTATTTTTTTCCCCCCTAGGACCCTCTAAGAATTTGGACCATTGCAAATCCCTGTTTCCACTGCTTTCCTGGAGTGAGAGGCCTTCTCTCTCTCTGCTGTGCCAGTGACTGTTTATTGCAAAGGGCGAGGCCTAGGGTTGAACGTAAACAAACACAGCTCTGAGTTTAAAATAGACCATTGAGCAGCTTGCAAAATAGGCCCCTTGTTTTTAAAAGCACAGTGGATGCTCTCGAGAAATAGCAAGAAATAATAAGTCTGGAAGTGGGCTTAGAAATCTCTGGCTTCCTGGCTGCACTAGTCCTTCGAACTTATTTGTGTTTGGCACGGCTGCGAGAGAGCTGGCTGCCAGCTGCGGCCAGCGTCCACGGGCAGTGGAAAGTTGATCTGGGCTGCTGGAGGGAGACTGGCATCACTTTGAAAAAGCTGCAAAATGCTTGTTGTGCTAATTTCCAAGGGACACAGATGCCCTTTGCTGAGACACCCCTGTTTGTCCCAAGCTGAGCACAAGATGCAAGCACTGACAAAGGCTCCGGAGTGACCTAGGGACAATTTAAACACGTCCATGCCTGGGATTTCTCATCTGCACACTTTTAATATCTACCATCTAGGTGGCTGCAGGGTGCAGCACGTGCCTGGCATCTGGTGGCAAACACACTGATCTCCCTCTGCAAGTCGCAGAGAGCCCAGATTTTGCCAGCAATTTGAAGACATAAACATAATTTCCCCCTTTCTTCTCCTGTCTGAATCATCATTATTTTTTAAAAGTGAACACACACCCAGAAACAACATGTTAATATATTTTCACTTTAAACAGTTGGAACAACTAAGAAACATATTCCATTTCTCTTCCAAATTTACTCCTGTGGGAGTATGCCTTTCCAGAACCCACCCCTCCTCCTAGCTCTGAAGCTTCCTGTCTGTCTATCTGTCTATCCATTCGTCATCTACCTGGTAGACAGTTTATTTAGAGACTCATTACTGTGGATGTTTCTTTGAAAATACTTCCGGTTGAGATATTTCTAAGTGTGGACTTTGGGTATAAGAGACATTCTCCATAGTGTACGGGGCTCATCTAGACAGCCGAAGTCTATCACAGAACTAAGGAATCTTTCTGGAAGAATGAAAAAAAAAAAGTTTTATGTTAACTTGACGAAAGTTAGAGGAGAAAGCCTCAATTGAGAAAATGCCTCCATGAGATCTGCCTGTAGGGCATTCTCTACAGTGATTGCTATGGGAGGGTCCAGGCCATTGTGGGTGGGGTCACCCCTGGGCTACTGGTCCTGGGTTCTAGAAGAAAGTGGGCTAAGCAAGCCAGGTGAGCAAACTAGGAAGTAGCACCCCGCTGTGGTCTCTGCATGATCTCTTCAAGAACCTGCCAGGAGGTTCCTGCCCTGTTTGAGTTCCTGTCCTGACTCCAGTGATGAACAGTTATGTGGAAGAACAAGACAAATAAACTCCTTCCCAATTTGCTTTTGATTATGGTGTTTCATACAGCAATAGTAACTTTAAGATACTAGTCCAGCGGGAAGATTCTGGAATCTTGACACAACTCAATATATACATACATACATATACATACACACATACATAAACACATTATATATGTAGATATATAATATACATATATATGTATATAATATATATAATATAAGATATAAGATTTTGTTAAGAACACAAAGGCACATATACTAGGTGTATAGCTTGGAGTTTAAAGCGTTACTTTTTAATGTTAAAGAATTCAAAGTGGGGCACAACATTCTCGTTTACTAGATCTACTATATCTTTCTATGACTCTGCCATTCTTCCAAATATTCTTTCTATATTACTGTTCTGCATGGTTCAGGTAAAACATTTCCTGCTGATAAATATTTAGTTTGTTTTCATTCTTCTGTTATAAACCCTACTCTAGTCAACACTCTTGAAAATTGGGTAATTAGTCTCCATTGCCTGAAAGGCAAAACCTCAACCTCTCCTAGAATCATGTTCTTCTATGTGCCTCCAGGAGCCAGCTCTGTGATGGGCTCAGTGGGGAATCCAGAGAAGACGCAGGACACTCTCTCCCCGCTGGAGGCTGTGATCATAGGAAGAAAGTCAGACCCCAAGAACAAGGGGCTTCTCTCTGCAGCCACAGGACATCATGGGGCGAGAAATAGGCCTGACAAGTAATTTGGGGAGTCATAATGGCTCAAGGCAGTATGAATGAGAAGAGAATGTTCCCTGAGGAGTCCTGTCCATTCCTTGAGGATTCCTTGGGATCCTGAAATGTGCAGCAGCGGAACCTTCCATGGTTATGCTTAGGTGCCCCTCCATGATTATTCTCAAGCTTTTTGCTTTCTTTTGGTGGTATAACAACAACAACAACAACAATAATAATTATAATTATCATCATAAAGTCAGACAGAAGTCCCGGACCCAACCCCCTGAGGAACCCGAGTGCACCCTGCCCAGCTTGCTTTGTGCTCTCACTACATACGTCCGCTTTCACAAATCATGTAAACTCTTGTTTCATGTGTTTAAAAGTTGGTGACCTTTTCAGCAAGATATAAACAGGCAAGGCCTGAGAATTTGGTGTTCCTCTGTAAACCTGTCAGCTGTTGGAGCAGTTAGTGTGGAATGTGCCCCGGACCAGATTCTGCTTTCCTTTCCTTCACTCAGTTCTCTCCTGTCTGTTGGGGTCTCCCCCCCCTCAGACACTCCAGCCAAGAACCTGGCAGACAACCCAGCCAAGGACCTGGCACTCATTTCTGCAGGCTTCTGAAACACACCAGACCAAGATCTGAGCTCACAAAAAATCGAAGCTCTGCTCTCCAAGGAGCCTTTGTGTTGCGGGGAATACCTGAGCTGAGAGGTGAACATTGGCAGCTGCGTGTGAGCTAGGCATGGTGGCACACACCTGTAATCCCAGCACTTGGGGGATGGGCAGGAATTCTAGAACCCTCCTGAATCTCCAGACATGAGGCCACAGAAGGGTTGCTATTGATCTCTTTTGCTAAGATTGGAAACTAGTTGTGGTAGGGAGATATTGTCCGGTTTGGACATTCCAGATTATGAATGAGATTCATCGAGCAAATTATTTAGAAAATCCTGTACTCCACCCTCTCAAGATCAAATCTGATGCTCACTTGTAATTCAGCTGCTTGGAGAGTACTTGCATAGAACACACGAAGCTCTAGTTTTGATTCCCAGCATCATTTAAAGCAGGTGTGGGTGGCACATGCTAGTAATTCCAGAACTCCAGAGATAGAGGCAGGAGGCTTGGAAGCTCAACATCATCCTCGGCGACACATTGACTCTGAGGCCAGCCTGGGCTACTTGAAACCTAGTTTGGAAAAAGCCAACCAAAAAAATTAAAGTGAATGATGTGAAATTGCCCTGCCATCCTTGGGAAAATCTTGTCTCCAGTAGTAAAGATCACACAATAGCCCAACCCATAATGCTAAAAGGTGACAAGGCGATCAACTGTTTTGCCCCAAGGAAGGTGTTGAAGTCTTGAAGGATGAGGTATCACCTGGTTGAAGGAGTTGGCCTAGCTCCCCATTTCCTCCTTTCCCTGCTTCAGTGTGAAAGTTTTGTGTTCCACATACTTGTGCTTTAGAATTTGATTGTATTTCATGTTTTAAGCTGAAGAATACTGGGTGGGCCACTTTGCTGGGGCAAAAGAAAACAACCAGAAAAGTTTTTTTTTTTTTCCTTGACAGGGTTTCTCTGTTGTAACTCTGCCTGGCCTTGAACTCACAGAGATTCATTTGGCTCTGCTGCCTCCTTAGTGCTAGGATTAAAGGCCTGTGCCACCACCACCCAGCCCAGAAAAGATTTTTCAAAGTTCCTTTCTGACTAAGAACAAGTCATTGTAAGGTACCACAGAGAAAACTGCCATCAGCTTTTCTGCCCACGACTGCTTTTCTCTCTTTTCGTTCCTTCCTTCTTCATCTGACATGTTTGCATGATAATCTTAATGCAATAAAGTTTCATTCATTCAAAAATTTTTTTCTAATTATTCAATAACTTGCAAGTGAAGAAAAATGTGAGTCTTTTAATTTTATTTTTTGGCTTTTAAAAATGTGTATGTCTCCTTTCTGTTTGCTAAACAGTAATTGCGGATCTTCCTGGCCACCTTTAATACACCCAGCTAATTATCCTGAAATAAATCTCTTTCAAGCCTGCATGCCAGCAGTTCTGGGATCCGAGCGGCTCTTTCAGCTCCTGGCTGCCTGTCACTCAAATGGGCCTCAGCTGCAACTCCGAATGATGAGTATTAATCTCCCGCTGGGAAGATTCGCCCAATCTCCCCACTTCCAACAGCAGCTCCCAGGACCTACCTGTTAGTCTAAGCTGGGATTTTCTTTTGCTAACGCTGTGATTTTGCAAAGTGGAAGAGGATTCCTGGGAGAAAGACACTCAGTTAACCTTCTCCTAATTGCCATTCAAGATGGAAAAGGGAAAGGACAGGGATGGCTGTCCCAAGAGGGGGGCGGGGCTGAGGAGGGGTCTGCAGCCTGGCCAGGAAGTGCTGGAGTCGGAGCTCTGAGGGCGACTTCCGGAGCCAGGGTCTGTGACACCTCACTTCTGCCCAGGAGGGTGAACAGGCCTTTATTTCTACCAATGTTCTTCTCATCTCTCCACGCCTTTGTGTCCCCTCCAGGTGTCCTTTCCGCAATACCGGCTTCTCCTCCCTCTACCCAAGCTCTGTTCTCTTCTGGATTTTCCTTTTGCTCAGCAAGATTCACAGTTTCATATTGATCCTCAGCCTAGATGTTTCCCCAGGATTTTATGTCAGGTCCCATTTACCTCTGCCAACTGAGGCAGCATCTCCCCATCCCTTCCCCAATTCCCTCATTCGTTTCCCCTCCACTCCCATGTCCCTCCCTTCTTGTGAGCTGAGAAAATGATGACCCGAGCGAGCAGGCCTCCCAGCATCCTGGGTAGCAGCACAGGTTCCATAGTAACGCTGTCCAAGGCACCGCAAAGAGTATCAACCTAGTTAGGTTAGTGAATAAAAGTAAATAGCGAGTCTTGTTGGCAGACATCATGCCACCTCCCTTGGTTGATTCCTCTGAAACCTTCTCTGGCTATGCTGTTTAGACGGAGCCATTGTTTACCCCTTGAGTTCCCCTCCTTGTAGGAGGGTTACGCTGTTGGCCACAGGCCAGCAGAACCACGTGACTCACAGAGGTCATCGCACGGATGTTTAGCCATTGGCTTGGGCCACGTTTAGGTTGAAGCTGTGAAAACCGAGTGTTCTCTCTTTTCTTTCTGCTCCGTCTGCTGGCAAATTTCCAGAGGGTGGCTGCTGCTTTTGCTTGGGCCTGGGACTGAGAACCCGGAGTGGGTCTGCCGCAGGCATATGGTGTGAACAAGAAACCAACCTTTGCTTATTTTGCAGCACCGAGGTCTAAGTGTTTAAAAGTCCTGTGCTACATACAACCTAACCTCTCCCTTCTTTGCATATCTAACAGACACGCAAATACATGTCTCCATGTCCATGTGAGGTTTCATTTCCCCAGTCTTTAAAGGCATGTTTCTCTCCCCTCTCACCGTATATTATTCATAGCTATAAATACATACGGGTGGAATTTATTTCTTTTCTTTGTTTCTCTTTTCTTTTAGTGTATCATTTAAAAAATATTGCAAATCAGATATTAGAAATCTGACTCTCGGCTAAAGAGAATAAAATGTCCTTGCTTAGCTGTTTTTCAGCTGGAGAGATGAGTCTTAGGAGCATCAAATACTTCCTATGTGTGTAGTCTCAGTATATTGGAGCAGGGTTACCACATACCGTTGTGAGGGTGTACACTGAACAACCAAGAGGAAGGGCGTTTTCCAAAACTTTAATGTACTGCGTGTGTAGTTGCTTTTTGAAAGAGTCTGCTTATAGGGCTGGAGAGTCGGCTCAGTGGTTGTGAGTGTGTACTGTGCATAGGACCCAAGTTTGATTCTCAACTCTCCATTGGGCAGCTTACAATCACCCTGTAACTGCAGCTCCAGGGGCATCCGTGCCTCTGTTCTCCACGGGCACTGGCACACACCTGCAAATATCCACCCATATCCATACACACACACACATAATTAAAAACAATAAAATAAATATTATTTAAAAAAGAGTGCTTATGAGAAAAAAAGTGCTAATTAGCAACTGCTCGGGGTGATGCATCCCTCCATCAACACGAAGCCAACCAGTTCGTTCTAAAGGGTACTTTGAACACTACTAAAGCCTTGTAGGAGAGTATGAGAATCCTTAACTCTACTGTGACTTTGAAACAAAGCAGATGAAACGTGAGCATCAAGCCCCAGCCAGTCCATCTTTCTCCGGCCTCAGCTCCAGGGAAGCCTCTTGGACCTGTGTCAGGTTGTTTCTAGAGGACTGTGTTTTTCCTAATGCCCTCTTTCTGTAGTCTGTGCCTGCTGGGCCTGTCCCATACAGGGACACAGTAGATTTTGCTCAGAATTCATCTCTGGATATTTTCCTCCCAGATCCTGCCCCTGATTATTTTTGTCTGTCAGGCCCTTGGTCTTGGCTGGTCAGGGGTTTGCCCCAAGACATAGTGTTGTTTGTTTTAATTCCAGTGATTATTTGTTAAGCAGTGCAATATGAAATCACATGTCGATCTTGGGTTTTCTTTCCCTAGGAGTGTTCCAGCTTCAAACTGCAGCATGTGGCACTGTTGGCTGCCAGAGGAATCTTTGCTATTGGATGTTGCCCTTGTCTGTAAATCATCCTGCTGCCTCCATGGTGGTTATGCAAGTGACCTTTGGGTTTCTCAATTTTTGCAAAAAAAAAAAAAAAAAAAAGTAAAAAAAGTATGAAAATACACTTCACCCAAGGAAATGTCCCACAGTGACATTGTGAAATTGTTAGTGAAAACAGAGGCGTGGAAGCTTGTACTACGCTAGCCTGAGCTCTGCTGCAGCCTGCCGGCGTGGCCTCACAGGCCCGCTTAACCTCCCGGAGTCTCAGTTTCCCTTTCTATGAAATGTAACTGCAACTTTCTTATTTTAGCATTTCACAATTTGGGGTATAATGCTGATAGACGTGAAATTACATTCTTTAAAATAATGTTTCAAGATATGATATTTTAAAAGAAATTTAGGGGATTCTTTTTTTGCACCTTTTTTATTGAAAGAATTCATACAATATATTTTGATAATGTTTTTCACCTGTTTCCCATTCCTCCCAGAGCCTCTCTACTTCTCTATACAACTTTATGTTCTTTTTCTCTTTCTTTCAAAGAAGGAAACAAATGTAAACAACCCCCCAAAAAAACCCAATCCCCCAAAATAAAATAAAAAATCAAAACAATCAAGCAAAAGTCCTGTAAGACTTTTACCAAAACAAAGCAGAATGAAACAGAAGTCCACAACAGTATCATTGAGTTTCGTTTGTCTTGGCCAGCTACTCCTGGGCACGGGGCCTCCCCTGAAATGTGGTTAATATACCCATGAGACTCCACTGAAGAAAACTGATTTTCTCTTTGGCAATGCTCATTAACTGCAGATAGCTTCTTGGTTAGGGGTGTGAGCCTGCGTCTACTTCCTTCTCTCAATTCTAGGACCCCATCTGGATTAGACCTGTGTATGTCTCGTGTGTTCTGCCACAGCGTCTGTGAGTTCATATGTGTATCAGTTCTATTGTGTCTGGAAGACACTCTTTTCTTGGAGTTATCCATCAGCTTAGCTCTTACAATCTTTCTGCCTCCTCTTCCACACAGATCCCCCAGCTTCGAGGGCAGGGGTTTGATGAAGACATCCCATTTAGGACTCAGTGCTCCAAAGTCTCTCATCCTTTGCACATTGTCCGGTTGTTGTCTCTGCTTTAATTCTCATCTGCTGTAAGAAGAAGCTTGTGGGTTGAGTGAAGATGTACTGATCCATTGGTATAGCAATACGTCATTAGGATTCATTTTATTGCTATGCTCCTTTAGCAGAATAATGTAGTAGGTTTACCCCTAGGTCTGTGACCCATCATGTCTCAGGTTCTTGGCCACTTAAACAGTGTCTGGTATGAGTTCATGTTTTTTCTCACCATTTTGTTAAATAAACAAGCATAGCCCTCTGCATATAGATACATTGAGATTATATACTTCATGGTGGAGGTGAATTGAGAACCCAGAAATTCTAGCCCCCATCCCCTAACTTAGATGGAAGAAAGCTGTTCCTCATGTTATATTGGTGGGGTGTTATTGAGATACATTCAATCCAATAGCTCAGCTTGATCAATACTAATTGAGTACATTTTATAAGTTTAATGGTGAGTAAACTGTGCTCTGTGATCTTGTGAGTTCTATATAAATAGCCACAGGAAAGACTATTCGAAAGGTATTTTTAGGATTTCCTCTTCTAACTAGGATGGATAATAGGTACAAAGATTACTTTCCCATCTCCAAACCACTGTAACACTGGACAGTACATGTGAAATAATGCCTCTCAAGTCACTGGGCAGAAAGGCAACAAAGGAAAAGAGGGGAAAACAAGGTGAGTCCAATGTTACCCCATCTGGACCTGGAGTCTCCAAGCCACAATGGGTAAAGAGAGAGAGAGGACTAGAGGATATTACCAGTTCGCGTTGTTTCCAGGATGCACTAGGTCTGGGGAGGCAAGGTGGCCAGAGTTCACTGATCGAAAAGCTCAGTGGAGAGATCTTTTAAAGAAAGCACTCAGGAGATCAGCTGTTGGTTCCACTCAAAGCCTAAGTAGACAGGTATTAATCAGCTTTGGTCTGTGAGCAAGCTACTCCAGGCTAGAGAAAGAATCATCTCAAAGGTAAGAGGAAAATGCCTCTGAAGACTTCTGGGGCCAGGACTGGATACACGGTCCTTCATAGACGATGTAAAATTTCATCATCTAAAAGACAGAGTGGAATACTGAGACAAATTTTTCCTGGGTACTGGGAAAAAACTAGCCCAGGCTAAATGTTGATAACATCTAGCAAAGTACAAAGAAAAATCAGAAAATATCAAACTGTTTCCAAGCAACTTAATTGTACCACAGAAGGGATCTCAAAATATTTATAGGATGGTACAAATATCCAACAAAGTAAAATTCACAATGTCTAGCAACCTAATAACAATTATAAAACACGTAAAGAAGTGTGGAAATTCGCCTGAGAAAGATAAAAATATAGCAATGGAAACCAACTTAGCCTGTGGGAGATCCTGGTGCCTGTGGGATGTCTGGGTGCCTGAGGGATGACTGGGAGCCTGAGTGATGTCCGTTTGCCTGCAGGAGGCCCTGGTGTTGGCTGGATGACTGGGTGCCTACATGTGATGTCCATATGCCTGGGGGATGGCTGGGTGCCTGTGTAATGTTTGGGTGCCTGTGTTTTGGTGTCTGTGACCCTGCAGGATGTCTGGGCACCTGCAGGATTCCTGGGAACCTTGTGATGTCCAAGTGCCTGTGGGATGTCTGGATGCCTGCAGGAGATCTGGGTGCCTGCTGGATGTCTGGGTACCTTCAGGATGCCCTATAACATGCAGGAAGCTTGGGGGAAGGCTCCAGGTCCCTGTGGAATGAACGTGCCTGTGGGAAGACAGGATGCCTGAATGATGTTCAGGTGTCTGTGGGTTGGCTGAGAACCTGCATTATACCTGGGCATCTGTAGGATTTCCTGATACCTGCAGGAGGTTCTGGTGCTTGTGGAATGTCTGGGTGCCTGAAGGATGTCCTGGTACCTGCTAGATGTCCAGGTACCTGTGTGTGTCCAGATGACTGGGGAACTGCCAGATGCCTGTGTAATGGTGTCCAAGTGCCTGTGTGGTATCTATGTCCCTGCAGAATGTCTGTAAAATGCACTGGGGCCCATATCTGGGTGTCTGTTGGATGCCCTGGTACCCCCAGGACATCCTGGTGCTTGTGGGATGTATGAGTACCTTCAGGATGAGCTGGAGAATGTGGGATGTCTGGGTTCCTATGGGAGACCCTGGTGCCTTGTGCCAGTCTTGGTGCCAGCCAGATGTTCAGGTGCCTGTGTGATATCTGGGTGCCTGGGGGATGACCAGGTGCCTGTGTGGTGTCTGGATGCCTGTGTGATGTCCAGGTGCCATGTGTTGTCCAGATGCCTGATGAATGTTTGGTGCATGATTCCCTCAGGTGGCCTTGTTGCCTATGGAATGTCCAGGTGCCAGCAGGATGACTAGATGCCCACAGTTGCCTGGAGAAAGACTGGGTGCCTTCATGGTTCCTGGGTGTCTGTGGGATTCCCTTGTGCCTGTGGGAGGCCCTAGTGCCTATCATGGGACCCTGGTGCCTTCAGGATGTCTGGGTACTTGTGGGATATCAATCCCTGGGTGCTGCAGGAGACACTGATGCCTGTGGGAGGTCCTGGTAATTGTCAGATGACTGAGTGCCTGTGTGATGTCTGGGTGCCTGAGGAATGACCCGTTGCCTGCAGGAGACCATGGTCACTGTGTGATGTAGGAGAGCCTGCTCGGTGCCTGAGTTTGGGTGGTGAGGCCTAATTTCAGGTAAAACTCTTATCATGCTTCATCTCAGGCTAGTATGGGCCAGGTCGAAGTCCACAATCACAACAGCCATCTGCCTTCAAAGACCATGGTGAAGCTCATTATCCATGCTCCTGCAGCACAAGCTTGACTTAATTTTTCTTTCTTTTCTTCCCTTTCTTTCTTTCCTTCTTTCTTTCTTTCTTTCTTTCTTTCTTTCTTTCTTTCTTTCTTTCTTTCTTTCTTTCTTTCTTCTTTTTCTTCTTCTTCTTCTTCTTCTACTTCTCTTCTTCTTCTTCTTCTTCTTCTTCTTCTTCTTCTTCTTCTTCTTCTTCTTCTTCTTCCTCTTCTTCTTCTTGACACAGGGGTGGGGAACAGGGAGGAATGGGAAGAGGGTGTTATTGAGATATATTGTATGGAACTCAAGTTATTAATAAGTGTATTTTAAAAATAAAAAAGAATATTTACAAATATAGAATTTATGGACAAAGACACTAAAATAGTTATCATTGCTTTAAGTTCAAGCAGACAGTAGAAAGATGGAGTATGCAAAGCAGAAACATGGAAGGTACAAAAACTACTATGTCTGCAATAAACAACTAGACTGCATGAGATTAACAGCAGATCAGACATCAATATATCAAACAAAGGAAGAGATTTACTATGGAAATTGGCTCACAGAATTATGGAGGCCAAGAAGTTCCACAGTATGTTGTCCACAGGAAAGCTCATGGCATGACTGAGCCTGACTGAGTTCAAAGGCCTAAGGAGCAGGTGAGCAAAGGCACACAGGTATGGGCCGTGTACCTAATATTTAATATCTAAAGACAGAGCACAGATGTTTCAATCAAGAAGAGAGAAAGGCTTTGTCTTTCTATCATCCACCACCTTTTTTCCTGCTCAGACTCTCAGTTGACTGAGAAGTATCCATTTGTATTAGTGAGGGTTGGTCCTCTTTACTTGGCCTACTGACTCAAATGATACGGGTTTTTTTTTTTTTTATTCAGAAGAACTCTCACAGACACACTGGAAATAAATTTTTTATTAGTTATGTGAGTATCTCATAGGCTAGTCAAATTGGCATATAAAGTTAACCATTACATAGTATAAATGAAATGGTATACCATTTAAATGTAGACTACTAGAAGTTAATGATGAACAAGATAAACCTTAAAGATCCTACTTGAATGAAACAAAGCAATAGTTACATAAACAATAAAACAAGTTAGATACTGTGTTAGTTGCTTTTCCATTGATTTGATTAAGTGTCATGACCAAGTGGGTAAGTATCCATCAGCATTAGGGCAGGAAAGTCATGGCAGCAAGCACCAGCATGGTGTTGGGAACAGCTGAGAAACCATCTCTCCAAACACAAGCCAGAAACAGAGAGAATGAATTGGGGACGGTGTGAGGTTTTTGAAACCTCAAAGCCAGCCCCAGTGATGTACTTCCTCCAGCAAGGCCACACCCCCTAAGCCTCCTCAAGCAGCATCACAGACTAGGGACCAAGAATTCAAATGCTGGAGAAGATAGAAGTCATCTCATTCAAAGCAACACATACATAATCAGCCAACGAAAAAAAATGAAATGAAAAGACTATTCAAATAACCCAGGAGAAGGTGGGTGAGATACGAAAGGGAACTCAGTACAGACAGAAAATTAGGAGACCAGTGACAGTATGATCATTTAAATTCAAACATTTAATTAGACACACTGATTGTTAATGTACATAAGTCCCAATTAAAATCAGAAATTGTCAAAGTGTGCATGCATGCGTGCGCGCGAGCGTGCGCGCGCGCACACACACACACACACACACACACACACGCACACACACACGCACACACACACGCACACCAGAGAATCCACTTGGAATGATAGATAAATCAAAAATAAATAGATGGGAAAAGTTTGTCATGCTCTCCCTAAGCAAAGAAAGTAGGAGTGGCTATTTTGATAGTAGATTTCCAAGCAAAGAATATTAACAAAAATAAAGGCTATCATTTAATACTGATGAAAATGTTAAGTTTTCATTTTAAACACACGAAAACAAAATCTGGGGGAGCTACAAGTAGATAAATATACAGTTATAGTCAGAAATGTCAGTCTCTCTTTTAGTACTTCATGTAACAAGTGGACAGAAAATCAGTAGGAATGTAGATGACTTGGACAACCCTATAAACAAGCCCACACTAATTGACATTTATAAATCACATTACCCAATAGTAGTAGAATATACATTATTTTCAAGTTTCCAGAGTATTCACCATTTTACTAAGATAACATATCAAGACCATAGGATGAACCTCAATAAATTTAATAGACTTCAAATTAAAGTCTGTTCTCTTACCATGGAGCAACCATATTAGAACTTAATAACAGAAAAATCTTTAGAAATCCCTAAATATTTGGAAATTAAATAGCACACTTAAAAATATCCATGAATTGAAGAGATGATAAAAAGAGAAAATTTAAAAATACTTTGTGTTGGGAAAAATATATAATCAATTAAGACCTGTTGGGAGCAGTTAAAGGAGTGTTTAAAGGGAGTTTTATAGTACTAAGTATATAGCAGCAAAGGCTGACAATGAGAAAGGCTACAGATCAGGAACCTCAGTTTGTACCTTGAAAAATTAAAATAGAGAAGGAAGCACAAGGTCTGCATAAGAAGAATTCCAGATATTGTGATGGAATTCACTTTAAAACGTAAGAAAAATATTAGAGGAAAATTAATGGAAACAAAACCTCAATGGTTTCAGAGATCAATAAAGGTGATAAATCTCTAGCCAGACTGATCAGGAGAAGAAGAAAAGGCGAAAGTTCCAATATCAAGAATAAATAATTTTCAGATTGGCTCAGAATTCCTTCTTAGCCCAGACTGACCTGGGGCTCACCACTCCCTTGCGTCTGCTGCTGGACTGTTGGGTTACAGGAATATGCTACCATATCTGGTTCTTACTAATATTTTTGAAAAATATTTTGGCTGAGTTTAGGAATTTTAGGGTGCCAATGATCTTGACTTTTTAAAGATGTTGTAAAATCATTGTAAAGTTTGATAAGAATCAGATATGAGTTCTATTGTTTTCATGATTTATTTAATAATTTCTGTGGTTTTTTCAGTTGAAAGAAGTCTCTCTGCCCCCAACCTGCCCACCTAATTATCAGTCTTTTCAGAGGCATTGGTAAAATTTATTTACTTTTATATTTATATTGTCCTACTTGAGATGCAGTGTTATTGTTTTTTGAATGCCTTCTTCTTCTTCTTCTTCTTCTTCTTCTTCTTCTTCTTCTTCTTCTTCTTCTTCTTCTTCTTCTTCTTCTTCTTCTTCTTCTTTTCTCCTCTTCCTCCTTCTCCTCCTCCTTCTCCTCTTCCTTCTCCTCCTCTTTCTCCTCCTCCTCCTTCTCCTCCTCTTCCTCCTCCTCCTCCTTCTCTTCCTCCTCTTTTTTCCCTCTTCTTCTTCCTCTTTCTCTCCCTCTTTTTCTTCTTTTCCTTCTCCTTCTCTGCCTCCTCTTCCTTACTCTTTTCTTTCTTCTTCCTCTTCTTCTTCCTCCTCTTCCTCCCCTCCCTCTCTTCTTCTTCTTTCTCTTCCTCTTCTCCCTCTCCTTTTTCTTCTTCCTCTTCTTCTCCTTCTCCACCTTCTTCTTCCTTTTTTTCCCCTCCCCCTCTCCCCTTCCTCCTTCTCCTGTCTTCCACCAGTTTGGAAAAATGCTCTTATGCATTATTCTTTCTCCACTCTCCCTGCTCTTCTCTGGCATCAGTCATATCTCAATCTTTTCCTCCTGTGTAATAAGTCTTGATTTACCTTGTATGTTCTTTTCCCTCTGTTTTATTCTTTATTGCTTTGTTTGGCATGTTTTTCTTCTGGTTAATTTTCTAGGTCATTAACTAACATTTTGGTTGCTTTGAATTTATTTTCAAAATCATCCATTAACTTTATTTTTTCATATATATATTTTTTGATTTTAGAATTTATTTCCTTCTCTTAACTATGCATCTATATGGGTTTCTTGTGCTTTTTCTTTGTCTCTTTGTTTGTTTTGCCTTATTTTCATTTGTTTTATTTTATATTATTTTATTTTGTTACTATTATTAATTTTCTTAGATGATTGTCTTATAATGAGAGAGAGAGAGTGAGAGCAAGAAAGGGCATATATTTGAGTGGGTAGGGAGGCTCTGGAAGGAATTAGGGGAGGGGAACCATAATCAGAATATATTATATGAAAAAAATCTATTTCCAATAAAATAAAGAACTGAAGAAAATAAATTTAAATCCAACACTCATACAAAACAGAACAAAACAAAACAAAAATCAAATTGATTGTTAGAATTTCCCATCATGCACTCAGGAAGCAGAGGCAGGTGGATCTCTGTGAGTTGGAGGCCAGCCTGGTCTACAGAATGAGTTCTAGGACAGCCAGAGTTACAACAGAGAAATGCTGTTTCAAAAAAACAAAAACAAAAACAAAAACAAAACCCCTAAAACAAACACACAAACAAAAAAACCCCAAAACAACAGTAACAAATACACAAACAAAAATCAAATTGATTACTGGAATTTCCCATCATGGTTTTAAATCCCTTGAATGTATTATAAACATCTATTTTCAAGTCTGTCTAATTGTTCAGTTCTCTGAGTACTCTATATGCTGGTTATTTATTTTTTTAATTATTGAGAAGCAGCTATTATATATGAACAAATGTCAGAGATCATTTAAGGCTAGTATAAACTTAACTTACTGTAGGCAGAATTTGGTTTACTTCGTAGAAATATAAATCACTTTTAATTTGGAGTGAATGGTTAAAACCTGGCTTTTAATCCTTATGAGGACAACCCAGCTTGTGATTCAACCTTACTTGCAGGATAAGGTTACGTCCCTCCCGTATCCTAATCCAAAGTTGACACGTTATCGACCTCAGTCAGTCTTTAAGAGGTCTGTTAATTTTACAGACACCTCTATTGCAGTTGGCTGACCTTCTGGAGTCTAGGGGGAAGGTGGCCTCAGACACCACATTGGCTTTTTTCTGGATTTCGTTTTCACCTCCTCGGTCTTGGACCTGTAATTCTTTCCTGTCTTGCAATATCACTGATGCCAGATGATTCTAACACACCAGCAGCTTTTCTGACGTTCTGTTCACCAAGGTTTATCTGTTGCCTAGTATGCCAACACTAGTAACCACTGCAGTGTGTTGCTGTGTAATCTTAGAAAAGCCAGTTCCCATCTCTGTTCTTCAGTGTCTTACTTATTCAAAATAGCTATTAGACTGGAAACCTCCCCAGATCATCCTTCAGTGTTAGTCTGTTCTTGATGATCAGACAGTTGGGCTGAACTGCCAATTCTCATAGAGTAGGTTTAGGTTGTCCCACAAAACACTGCACTCTCTCCCATCTGGCTGAGGCAAATGGTACCACTTTAAATGGTGGCAATGGGCAGTCGTGTCTCTTTGGAACATGTTCTATAAGGCTGTATAAATACCCTAGCAGCCATCTTGTTGTGAAACGTAGGCAAGGATGTTTCATTTTTCTTTCAATCCATAAATTAGAAGGATTCCCTAGGGCTATTTGACACAGCGAGAAGGGAGATAAATAAAGAAGACAACAGGAATGTTGTTAATTTACTCAATTCCCAAACTCAAAAGTCTCTTTGATGGAGCAGAGGCTCCAAAGGAGACCCGAAGTCAGATTTCTGGAAAGCCATCTGGAGAGTCTGTCACTCACCTCACTGTCCATGAGGCTAACACACGCGTGTACACACACACACACACACACACACACACCAAACACGTGTGACTAATGACAACCACATTATGAATGGACATCTGGTAGAGTTTCTGAGAGAAATTTCAAAGCATGGTCACTTTCATTACATAAAGGCCGATTTATTGACATTTTGCCTTGAGTTCTCTGTCGTGGAGAGTGCTTACAAGCTGATTAGGTGACTGTGTGTGCCTGCCTGTGACCCTTCTCATTTTTTTGAAGATAGTCTCTCACTGAATCTGAAGCATGCCAATTTGGCTAGGCTAGTTGCCAGCAAGCCTCAGATGTCCTCTCTCTCAACTTGACTTTTAAGCAGGTCCTGGGGATCTGAACTCAGGTCCTCATGCTTGCCTGGTAAGCATTTCACCTGCTGAATCTTCTTCCCAGTCCCTTCATCATTAGGTTTGGATAGACCTTTGTGTACTCTCAGATCTGAGACAAAAAAGTTCTCGACAGTGCTGAGACAGCTCTCTTTGGATCTGGATTTACACTTTGGTCCTCCCACTTACTAGTAGTTAAAGTTCCTAATGTGTCTCAGTTCCTTCATTGATATGAGGGTAATGAATGTTAGCTGCCTCTTCAGGCTGAAGGGATTAAATGAGTTAAAGTATTAAGGTTGAAGAGTGAGTTATTGACTGGTCTGGTAACCCATTCTGTCTCTGTACATCTTACATGTAGACCAGGAGTAAAGTCAAATGTGTGTGGCACTGGACTCAGGAAGTCTTCAGTACTTTTCTATGCCATGAGCAGACACTGTCTTAGTCAGTACTCAACTGACACCATGACCATGGCAACTTGTATAAAGGACAACATTCAATTGGGCTGGCTTACAGTTTCAGAGGTTTAGCCCATCACCATCTTAGCAGGAAGCATGGCTACACGCAGGCAGACATGGTGCTGGAGAGGTAGCTTAAGTTCTACATCTGGATCGGCAGGCAGCAAGAACAAAGAGACACTGGCTTGATCATTTGAAACCCCAAAGCCCACCCTCAGTGACATACCTCTTCTAACAAGGCCACACCCACTCCAACAACCACTTAATCCCTGTCAAGTAGTGCCACTCCCTAATGACCGAGCATTCAAATATATGAGCCTATGGGGACATCCTTAGTTAAACTACCACAGACACCATGACCAAGCCAACACACACACACACACACACACACACACACACACATTTGAGTTTATTTGGGGCAAACAGTTTCAGAGGTTAAAGTCCATGATCCTCACAGCAGGGAGAATGGCAGCAGTCTGGCAGGCATAGCACTGGAGCAGTAGCTGAGAGCTTATATCTTGATCCATAAGCATGAGGCAATGAGAAAGCTAACTGGGAATGGTGTGGGCTTTTGAAACCTCAAAGCTCACTGGCAGTGACGTCTCCTCCAAGGTTCCACCTTCTGATCCTTCCAAAATGGTTCCACCCACTGGAAAACAAGCATTCAAGCATTTGAGCATGTGGGGGCCATTCTCATCCAAACTATGACACAGGCACAGACTCTTATGGGAGACTAGCTTTGCATTGGGACATGTCCCCAACGTCTCATGCTCAGTTTAATTCTCTAAGGTTGGCTGTGACATTCATATTTACCTTACAATAAGGAGTTCAAATCCAGGGATGGAAATGAGCGTGGTTTACCTAAGCAGTAAGCATTCTATAAATGTGAGACACTGTTGCTGTGCATGAGGGGAGACCGTGTCTCTTGTAGGGAAGGTGAAATGGAGGCTACAGGGGAAGGGATGGGTCAGAAGCATCAGCTTTCTGCTTTAGCCCCCAAGTTGAGTTTCTTCATGACTCCACTCAGCTACATGCCAACGTGTCACAGAAGTAATATACTGTCAAGACTAAGAACTAGCTGGATATTCAAGGAGTCCTTCCCTTAAGGTTAGTTTTATTTCATTTTTCTGTACCCTTCAAGATAAGATCTTATCCTGAAAATTCTCAACTTGGCATTGGTTCAATGTTTTCACCTGGTCTACAAGGAAACCCAGACTCTTTCCCAGGAGACAACAGGAAGATTAAAAATGATGGTAGAGAGACACTATCCTGCCATGAGGAGCACCAGGGGTATGGGTTAGAAGTGTTCAGAGTCTTCACTGTGGTAAAAGTCAAAGCAAGTACTGCTTTGTTTCCCATGGTGGATGAAACAAATTGCCAACATCAGACTTAGCCAAGATTTGGAAATCAAATGGCCTCAAATCAAGACACCATTGGGACATGCTACTCTCAGAGGACCTAGGGAAGAGTCCATTTTTGGCTTCCACAGCTTAGCTGTGAGTGTTTCTTGGCTAGTGGTCACATCATCCATTATCTGTCCATTTTCTAGAGGCTATGACATTTGTAGTTTACACAGGTCATCTCAGGGTCCTTAATGACACTGGCAAAGATCCTTTCTCCAAATAAGATCACTCTAACAGAGCCGAGGGATTGGAGTGTGACTACGTTTGGGGGCCACTTTTTAACCTACCCAAGGTGGTAGAGTAGGAAATAGGCAGAGCATGAGACAGGCCCACCCAGGACGACACAGAACAAAGGCCACAGAAACCAGGGGACCTGCCCTAATGGAACAGAGGACATGAGAAAAAGTGGGAAAAAGAAAAGATGTCTGAGAGTCGGATAATCAAGAAACCTTCACACTGGCTGCATACAGTAGACGTGGAATGGAAAAAAGATAACTATCAGACACCTGCTATTCCCAAAGACACATGTGTTAAAGGCTTTGTCCCTGGCTGGTGCTACAGATCACAAGGGCTCTAACCTCATCGGTGCATTCACCCACTGATGAATTCATAATTGGGTGGCATTACCAGAGGCTAAAAGTATATGTCTTTCTTTGCATGCCACCCCCCCCAAGTGCCCTTTTCCTTATTCTTGTCTACACTAACTGACTCTGGATTTCCCCCCACTATGTTCTTATGCTATGATTTTTTTTTTTTTTTACCTTGCAAAAGCCCTAAGAACAATGGAACTGCTAGCAATGTGCTGAAACCACTGAAACTGTGAGTCAAAATAACCTTCGCTCCATTCCTCTCAGGTATTTTATAATGGCAACAGCAGCACAAGAGGTGGCATACTCCTAACACAGCCAGGAGGAGTCAAGTTCTGGTGTGGGAAAGGAAGCAGAGTGGGTTTCCATTTATTGAGGAATGAGCGAGGGGATTGTTGCAGATGTCTTTGCTCAGCAGGAAGGTTCTTTGTTTCTGGCTACAGCAGGAAGGGCTGAGGACTGCAGTTGGAAGTCAGAGAGCAGGCAGATGAAGAAAGGCCTGCCCCCAGCGTGTGAGGGCTCTTATTCAATGGGATTGATCTCTACTCTGGATTGGCTATATGCTGATCTTATCAGAGAGGTTTTAAGAAATGCCTAGTTCCAGCCACTGCTTGACTTGGTCAGGGTGGGCTGAAGTTCCTAGGTGATCCTAATTTACAGCCAGCTATGAGAACTCGGGTTGAGTTCTCTTTGGGATAATTGCCTCATGGTTTGGGATCTGGTTACAGAGTGGGACTCTGTCATGATACCTTGGGCTAATTATATATTTTCTCTTAGTTTCCATATCCTCATCTTATAAAACTAGAGAAATAATCTAATATTACTTGATTTAAAGATTAGAGCACATAGGAAGATGCTGACCATGTTGGCTTGGACATAAGTCTGCATCCTTACAACCTTCATTGAGGGAGGGATTGTTGTATCTCCTTTGTGGATCTGGGAACTGAGGCTTAGATGCAGCCCTTATTCAAAACCACACTGTTAGAAAATGATTGCTAGATTTAGTCCAGGGCCCTTTCTGTGACTTAGTTCTACTAGATGCTTCCAAGCATGGGATATTAAGGTCCACCTCTTCCACTCCCTTCCTTTTGACTTCTGAGGCCAGGAAGGAACTGACTCCTACTCATCTAAGACATAACTTCTCTTTCAATACATAGGCGTTTGGTATTTGAGGAAAAAAAATCTCCTTACCTCTCTTCTTGGTCCCACTTCCTAATCTGAAACAAGTCAGACATAGATAGCTGTGGGGCTACCATTGCTGAATAACGTCCTCTTGCAAACATCACATTCTGATCCCTGGAACCTGGGAGTGTTGTGTCGTGTGACAGTCTTCACAGGTGTGATGAAGTGAAGGGTTTTGAGATGAGAGATGATCCAGGCCTATGCAGGCAGGCTCTAACTGCCATTACGAGGGTCCTCAGAAGAGAGAGGCAGAGAGATACCTGACACACAGAGAGGAAAAGGCCACGTGATTATGGAAGCAGCAACCAATCAGGTGAGGTAGCCAGAAGTCAGCGTGCTGACAAGGGGCCAGGAGAGGCACGGGTAGATTCTCCGCTGAACCCTGATGAGGTCTCTTGAGTTCACTTGGGTTACCAGGCTTGGACTTCCAGCCTCCAGGACCGTGAGAGAATACCTTTCTGTCATCTTAAGTAAACTAGTTTGCGGCAATTTGTTTACAGTGGCCACAACAAACTATTATTTGAGAGCCTTCACGGACATGCTCTTCGAGGTGTGTCATCAGATAAGCTCCATGGGGCTGTGCTTCCTCCTCCTCCTTCGGCTGCCTGAATGCTGCTAGGCGAGGAGAGCCCTAGAGGAAAGCATGTGCCGGTGGCCTCAAGGCAACTGGCAGAGCTCACCTCCTCATTACAGCTCCATCCTTCCCAAAAGAGGAGATGTAGCAGGGTGCAGGAAACCTCTGAGGTCTCTGCTACTGTGAGGTGATGGCAAGTCCAGCATGGGGAGGGTGGAGACAAGAAGGCCAACAGCCCAGATCATCTTTGCGTGCCTCTCCGGTGATACTGAGGCTCCCTACTAAGTTTACTCCCCTCTCCCAGCCCCATCGCTCAAGGGTAATGCTTCCTGGAACATTTTTACTCCATGTCCAGGGAACAAAGGAGAAACCAAATGCCTTGCTTGGGAGCAGCTCATATGGAGGAGGCCAGCCGATGCCCAGTGACAGGATAATCGCTTAAATATCTGCTGCAAGTATAAAGGCAGACTCTACCTCCAGCTGGAGTTCAGGTTCCCACAGGTCATGAAAACAAAGGGGGGTGAGGGAATAGGAGAATTCAAGAGGAATAAAAATGGAAATGATTAGGAAAGACTGCCACTGCAGGCAGGAGGGGGAGCGGGAGTTAACCCTTTTGAGAGGGTGTAGATGCTTAGCCTTGCTTCTCAGACTGATGGATAGGAGTACTGATGTCTGCACTGGGAGTGATTCTGGGTTCAAAAGAGGCAGGATCTCTGTACTACCTCATTTTTCCCTCTCTCCTGCCTCTGGAGGCTGGACCTCTGCCTGGCATGCTTCCTTATGCTACATTTCTGTTCACCCAGCACTCTCATGTTCTCTGGCTCACATGTGGCCCTCTGCACTTACCCCCACAGCACTCCCTTCTCTCTCTGCAATCTCCAGTTTGAAGGCCAGTACCGCCTCAGTCCTAAGAAACACAAGGCTTTCCAGTGTTCCTGGAATTTGGGCCTGCCTTGCTCTCTGTGGACACACATACTCAATGTGTGTTTTAGGGTTCTCCAGGGAAAAAGAACCAATAGGAGGTAGGAGAGAGGATGCTTTAAGGAGATAGCTTATGCAATTTCGAGGACTAGCAATTTCAAAATTGATAGGTGCAGGCTGGACAGCCAGGCGGCTTGTCAATGTTTGAGCCTTGAAGCCGAATTGCCTCCTTCTCAATAAAATTCAATCTCAGTAAAATTCAATCCATACTTTAAAGACTTCCACCTTTATCACGGAGGCAAATGGGCGTTGCTTAGTTGACTCACTTAAGTATTAAGTCCATCTTAAAAAACAAAACCAAAAACACCTTCAAACAGATATATCTAGACTAGTGTTTGGCTAAAGAAGTCAGCACCACCTCTTTGCCAAGCTGACCTCATAGGATTCGTTCTGTGACTTTTCTTTTGCTGCTTTAGCCCTTCCTTGAGAATATCTTTCATGCAAGTATGTACCATCTTGGTGGCTCTCTTCATCCCAGGGCTCCTTGGCCTTTGTTGTTTGTTTTGAGTCTGCTTTCCAGTGGGAAGTGAGCTGGATGAGCGCGGGATCAGGTATCTGTGGCATGGAACACGTGCACAGAATTGACATTCGAGATTCCTTGACTGCCTGGCCAGCTGTTTGACTTGAATGAATCATTTGGATTCGGGTATTCCTTCAACTTTGAATTTCCTCCCTTTGGGATGCCAGAGGCCTCTCCCCAGTCTCTTTCTCCCCTGGTACACACTGTGCAATCGTTTCCTTCTCTTCACCCCCGGCTCTCTGGCTCCTCCCTCCCTATCCCTTTGATTTGGCTAATGTTCTGTGCCTAATCACATTAGCCAGCACTGGCAGTCTAGAGCCGTTTACAATCCAACCCAGGTCTGATTAGGAGCTTCAGCAGCCCCAGGCTACTTTAAGAATGTGTTGATTGGTAGGGGGTGGGGAGCCCCCAAGAGGGGGGTAGTGTCATTGGCTGGTGGAGCTGCCCACGTATATCTGGGCTCTGGCAGGACAGTTGGTTTTTGGTTTTCTCCCTATCAGGCCCCTGGTGGGATATTTATCCTGGCTGGGTGTCTGAGTGCTTCCTGATTGTGTTAAGCTTCATGAACGCCAGCCCTCAGACAATCTGGCCAGTGTGGTCGGTACGGCAGCAAACTGGACCTGAATTCTTGCCCTTGTCTGTTGGAGCTCATTTCAACTTTCTTCCAGTTTTGGGGAGTATAAAAGAAACTGCCATGGGTTTCTCTAGTTTGCAAGCATTACCTCATTTTCCTTGTCTAGGGCATTAATTCAGTGACATTTAGTAAGTGACCTCAGGATTTGGGTTCAAAGCCTTCAGTTCAAATTCCATGGAGGATGCCATGGTTTTTAGGGAAATTAACTACCTCTCCCCCTGCCTCCATTCTATGTTTGTTGTTACAGTGCATGGCTTTCTAGTCATTGTTCCCTTAATTATTTACTACCACTCACTGGTGGTTTTCTCTTCTACAGACTGCAAAATTTTCTATCCAGGCAGGATCCTGGAGTGCCACCTCCACCACTGTATTCCCAAAGACAGACCACTAGTTGCCACCATCTACAGAGAACATTTTGACATATATGGGTATTCTTTCCTGCTCAGTAGGGACAATTACATTGTTGGATGTTTGTATATTACTACCAAAAATGTTCATGTAAGTCCCATGGTAAAAAGTTGATTCTTGGGGTCAAACCAAGAATAAGTACCATCTAGCTCAGAGAACCCTAAGAGGACCTTTTCCTCCAGAGGATCTACCTCAATAGGTTGGGTAGAGTTGTGAAGATATACAGGTGAGTATGCTGTAATACACTGTACTTCACTGAAGTCTCAGGCCCTGTGACAGACTTCCTGGCCTCTGATCCCAGTACCATCAGTGTCTAGATGTCCTGAATGGCTCTCACACAAGATTTGTCAGGTTCGTACCTTGGTCTAGTTATCTATGAAAGGGAATCCTAATAATCCTTTCCGCATAGACTTGGAGATTCAGTCAGATAATTTATGTGAAGTCCCAAGATCAATGACAAGCTCAGGACTAACTCATTAAGTAGCAGCTGGCACTATTTTTGTGTAATTTTTTCCCCTTAATATATACTAGTGTAATAGTAAAATTGTTTATATATTCTCACACTTACTTAGCTGAGAGAGAAAGAGGGAGAGGGGGAGAAAGAGAAAGAGGGAAAGGGAGAGAAAGAGAGAGAGATTGCGAGAAAGAGAGAAAGAGAGAAAGAGAGAATATATGTGGATTGGAAATCGAACTGGGGCTTGATGTAAGTGAGATGAGACCAATACCTCAAGACATAGAACTTCAGGAAGGAAGAGTTGGAGGCGGCGTATGGAGGAGACAGGTGGCTATATTGTCAACGGTGTGTTAGATGGGCATCAAGGTGACGGAATTTTGTTTTTTAATGGAAGATGAAGTCAGCCACTAAGGGTATCAGCCGAGTTGACTCATTTGGCATCTGGTTACTTCCATCTATGCTTACCTGGCATCTACACAACTGGTCATTTGAATCCAAAAGTTCGGTCCAACCATCGGTGAGCGCTGGTGGCTTGCCTGTGTGGGGCCAGAACTCCAAGTCATCATTTGGCCTGGCTACTGGGACCGGGCAGTTCTGACAGTAGCAGTTGCCAGTCCTCTTGTGACAGTTCTGGGGTCAGAAAACGTGTTGACCTGATATTATGATCATTGAGTGCCCAAAGCATAACTGATTTTAGAGAATGCTTGCAACGAGACAGAACTGATCAGAGAGAATGCTGCTGTGCCACTCAGAACAAACGCGAATGCCTTGGGAGAGCCACAGTGATATCGAGTGGCTGTCTTATCCCTCCTCTTCTTTCATACAGTGAAAATCAGACGTGAAAAGTCAGGCTGGCACATTCTCGTCCAGTTTTTCTCTTGATGGAGCTTTTGGCCAACCTGGGATGGGTCTTCTTTTTCTTTTTAATTCCTTTAAAATAAAAGACTGTTTTCATTGACTGAGGTACGATTTTATTCTATTAGAAAGTAATATATCACAGATATTACTATGGTGTGTTTCTTCATTCCTAGGAACTTATGGTCACTGAGTTATTTGATCTTTTCTACAATCCTGTGAGGTAATTGTGGGGGTGAGAACATCATTAATTTCATTTTTCACATGGAGATTCAAGGACAGAAGGTGACTACTTATCCAAAGCACACAATGGCAAACTGGCAATAATAACAGCTACTATGTGCAGTTACCATGTACCAGGTACTATTATAAGTATTCATTTAATCTTCACAGTGACCCAATGGAGACACGCTATTACCCTCATTATGTAGGTGAAAAAGCCCAGACAGAAAGATGGAATAAATTGTGCAGGATTACAGTTGGTAAGTAGTAGAGCTGAGATGGGAACCCAAGAGTCTTACCTCCAGGACCTAGGTAGGTAAGTGCAGTGAAATTGAACCGTATAGTGGGGCATATCAGCAAAGATTGCTCAATTCTTCTTCTAGCTATTGCATACATTCATGGTTCTCTTCCTTCTTAAAAGTCTTCCAATCTTAAGTAGACAGTGGATTTTGTGAAATGTGACAAGATCACAGTTTCTTAAAAGTGTTTATATGCCCATTTTTAAGCCACTTCACTTGATGGTGAGCAAAACAGGAAAGTCTGAAGCTTCCCAGAAGAGAAATGTCGTGGAAACAGGTGTCACAACCCTCTGATTGTTGCAGAAGCTCCCGCTGCCTTCTTGTCCTGAGCAGGTTTTTCTGTGCAGATGGGAAAAGCCATCAGGGTTGGTCTTCCTGGGGTCGGAGAGCATGTCAGTTGCATTTTCTTTCTTCATGAACCTCAGGGGCGCATGGGCAGCAGGCAGATCGGAGATTTGATAGGTGGATGGGGCAGCTTTCGGGTGAGGGCCCTGGAGTGTGGGATCATGAGATCATGGAAAAGCTGCTCAGAGATTCTCAAAGAGAGCCGGTTGAAAACACTGACTAGATAGCCAGAGCTCCTTCCAAAAGGCACTCTACTGTAGTCATCTGGGGACAAGGAGAACGTGCTGAGGTTTGTGGTCCACACTTTTAATGTTGTTATTGGTTAAAATAATTCAGTATATCTGATATGGAGAAAGTACCATTTCTTCAGTAGCAGAATTTTTCCCATGGGAGAGATCTCTTTATGTCCTGTGGGAGTGGGATAGGGAAGAGAAGGAGATTTTTTTTTCTGGGCTCTGAAATGCCAACAGTGTGCTTCTTTGATGACTTCACATGTGGGCAGAATACTCACTCATAGAATTCTATGAGAGGCTTCCCCTGATTTCTGGTGTGTCACAGATTTGGTTTCCTGCCCCACGTGATTATGTAATCCCATTATACTGTCAAAGCTTGGACAGTAGGAGAGAATAAGGCCCCAAGAGAGTCCCAGAACCCCTGAACACTTCTACGAAATACAGCTTTCATGACCTTTGGTGTAAGTGTTGACCGGATGATGTCAGGGCAGCAAGCATGTGTGCACGGGCAGGCACGTGAGCAGGTGACAGTAAACGTCAATTATAGAACACAATGCTCAAGAAACAACAGGAGAATGATGCATTTGCCAAACTAGTTTGCTTGACACCTTCGAAATCCAAGGAGTACGGCTGAAGACAATTTTGCTGATGAAAAACGGGAAGAGATAACCATAAGGATTTGGTGTGTGGCCGATATTTTGTGTCTGTAAATGTAAGGGAGGGGCTTGTGTTATATGTTGACCCTTTCGGAGGTAATGGCTAACACTTTCTTCTTAATTTTTATCAGTGCATAAAGGTATACAATAAGAGCAATAATGTTTATTAAGTCTGGGGAAGAGAAGCCTCCATCAATCCCGCCATTCTGATCACAAGTTCTTCTTTCCTTTCCTTTTCCTTCCTGTCTGTGTTTGACAGGGTCTCATAGAGACTGCACTGGCTCTGAACTCACTGCCTAACCAAGAATGACACAAACTCTGGCCCGTTTTTCTCCTCTCCCCAGCGCTGAGTTAGAGGTCTGTCTACCACTCCAACTTTCCGCAGTGCTGGGAATCGACCCCAGGGCTTCCTGCAGCCTCGACAAGCTCTCTGTCAACTGAGAGGCACTCTTAGCTTTCTTTGTGTCTGAGTTTCTCCCTTTTGCTGTTGCCTAATAAGTTCGTATCTGCTTAGAACCCTAGCTGCCCAGATGTTCAGTCTGTTCAATTACATTTAAAGACCAAGGGTTGCTTCAGGAGCAAGATACCTGGATGGAGGAGCAAGAAGGAACATCTGCCACCATCTCCTTGTTCTGTAAGAGAGGTGGCAGAAGCCCAGAGAGGTGGAGAGGACTTGCCTGGGGACAAAGGACAACAGAGCCTAGACTTTTCAACACAGCACCACAGAACTTAGTCCTGAGGCTTGCCATCACCACGCTCTCCGACTGAGCTTTCCTATGAACGCACCTCTCCGTGCCAGTGTGTATCGGGACAGACAGTCACCTGTATTTACAAGCATGTGTTCCTTCCTAATCGATCAACATTCTTAACTATTCCGTATTCCAATTTTGTAAAGCATTGGAAAAACTAAAAAGAATGAAAAAAAAAAAAGCCTTAGAAGCGAGGGATTTAACATTTTTTCATGGTCCCCTTTTCTTTCCACAGCACCTCAAAAGCTGGTTGTTTGGTTCTTCTCTGTTAAGAACCTCTGCTAAGGTTCTTCACTGTTAAGCTATTTGGGACGTCACTGGCTAGCTATGTGGAAACTTCAGTGGTACAGGGGAAGTGGAGCGCAAACGAGTGAAAGGAGAATAAAACCTGGGGGTGAGCTTGCCAAAGGAGCGATTGTTTTTCTCACAAACAAAACTGAAGTTTACGTAAACTCTATTAAGTGGGAAGAAGCTGCAGCATGTTTCCTTGTTTCTCCAGCCTGACTAGTAACGAAGATTGATTTTTTTCAAGGATAGGGATAGGAAGTCCCTCCTTTTCCTTTTTTACCTCTATCCCCCTGATATTTACGACTGGCTGTTAGAGATGTCAGTCACTGATCACCAGCCAGGGATGGCTAATGCCATGGTTAAAGCCTTCCCTCTTCAAGGTTCTGCTTGCTGCGATTGTACCAGTGAATAACCACAGACAACTAAGGGAATGAAAACCTCCAAGCATATTTACTTGGGAGCTAGACTGGAGATAATTTAGCAAGGAATTTCCCCCACTGGGCTACAAATAGATTAGGGGAGTTTAAAGTATTTGCTAAAGGCCAGTATTTTTTTTCCCAATTTTTAAATCAATTATTAAAAAACAGCATTTTTATCTGTTTATGTGTGTGTGTGCTGCATGTACCATGATGTGTATGTGAAAGTCCGAGTCAACTCTTGGGAGTGAGTTCTCTCCTTCCACCATGAAGGCCTGGGGATCCAACTTAGGTTGCCTGGCTTCGGGGCGTTGCCTTTAGCAACGTCCATTCCACCAGCCTTTCAAGCTAATTATTTGAAAGGCCTTTCTCGTGTTGTAATTAAACATGGCATTTTAGATTTCCCTAATCAGGAAAAATGATGTATCTCTAGCACACGAACATATCCCACCCTAAAAACAGGAGCCTAAAAAAGATTTCTCAAATTTTGAGTGAGTTGTCTTGATTCAATCTGTTTACTTTCTGACTGGGTTCCTGTGTTTTCTATCCAAAAACAGGCGTTTTTCTGTGATTTGTATCTGTCAGCGAGATGAAGTTATGTTATGTAAGAAAGTACCCCAGATATCTCTGACTCTCTGCTCCTGCTGAGTGTCCATTGTGGGCCAGCATAGAGACTGCCCATCACAGTCACTGGGGCACTTAAGCTGAAGGAGGTTCAGTTCCAACATGTCCTCCTGTGTCACTGTCTGTGCTGCCTCTTCAGTCTTTCTTCCAGAAGAGCACTTACCACTGTCTGCCTTGTTTAAGGTGAGAGAAGCAGCCACACTTAAGTTCAGTCCTACCATGTTCTCTGTAAGGAAAAAAAAAAATCAGAATAAATAGGAACACCCCAGCCAGGGCAACATGACAAGAATGGGAGTTCTTTTGGACTTGTTTCCTGGAGAATTTAATGTGATTTTCCTGAGTACAACAATTCCATACTAGGAGACACAAGTAGGTGGCTGGTCCCTCTATTACTAGAAGGACTGAGGACACAGGGAGAATTAGGGACTTACTGGAAGTCTTGACAGATGCTTGCAGAGATCCTGATGTCCAGACTCCCGAGGGGCTGCCTGTGGGACTGCCTCAGTGGCTCTCCTGTCCCTTTCAGGAACAGCACTTATCTCTTCAAGCCTTCCTAAGCTCTCTACGGGATGTTAGGCAGGACTTTGCAGTTTGATTTTGGGGTGATCTTACCAAGTAACTTTGCAAGCCTGGATCGGATGGGTTTCATTTAAGAAGATCTGCATTTGAGTTTCCCTTTTTCTGTGTAGCTTCTGGGAAGTTATTTAACCTCTCTGAGGGTCAGTTGCTTCCTCTGAAACATGAGGATACCATTTCCTACCTTGAGGGCTGTGGCGATGAGGGGCGAGGTGCGGTGGTAAAATGTGTTGCGCAGTGGCAGGGACTGGGCAGAAGTTTTGATTAAAATCACTGTCGTTTGCTTTTTGTCCGTGTCCCCGCACCCCCACCCCACACACACATTTTGAGTCTTAGGATGGGTTCCGGAGTACTAGACACTCTTAGGAAGTGGGGCTGATGTTATTTCTAGATAAACAACTTCGAGATAAGCACTTCCCACTAGTTCAAGAAATCTTCTCAAGCTATGCCAGGGAGCCCATCTTTCTGCTACTTGTGGGAAACCTTTGCTGCAGAAGGGAGTCTCATCACTGAGCTGTCTGTCTTGCTCCCCAGCATGGCTCCACTCTGGGCAGAAGATGGACTGCTCTTGCTTGCTCTCCTTGCTGAATCGGATGCTCTCCCTTGCCAGCTCCCTCTGTGTGGGTCCCATGCTTCAAAGGCAATGCTGGGCCCTTTGTAGGTCTGACTTCACTGGTTTCTCTGCTCTGCTTTCAAGATGAATGGTAATGGAAGCCACTTGGACCTAAGTCAGGCGGGTCTGCTGAAAAGAAAGCAAAACATTGATTCAACAGTTGCTCTGGTAAGTAGTTACTGACCAGGGATCCACCACTTGTTTTGACTGGCGAAAGCCAAATAGAGGAAATTCAAAGGGAGTTACGAGCAGAGATACCATCTTAGTTTTGTTAAGGCCCACAAATAAAATCTGATCTGTAAAAACGCCAACCTGTTTGTGGAGAGACCTAAGTGTCTGGTCAAAATTTCAAAGGTGCCAAACTTTGCCACTCAACTTCTAAGGTGGTTAAAGTCCATTTCTTAAGATGTGTTTTCAGCCTGTGTGTCACTGGTCTCCCCAGCTCTAGTTGGCTGGTTTCCCCTTCAACCTCTCTGTCTCTCTCAGGCCAATGTGGGTTTATACAGCCCCCAAACGGGCATGGTGGAGGATGGGCTTTGAGCAGCTTGACCTAAAGCTAACAAAACACAATCTTGGCTCAAACCATCTTTGCTCACCACCTTCTCTGTCTTTGCGCTCCTCCCTCCCGCAACTGCCGTGTTTGGGAAGGGACAGAAAAACATACCCGACACGGAACTTCACGGGCAGAGACGCCACGCGGCAGCAGAGAAGGCCGCTGCTGCCTGCAATGGTTCTCTGTTGGCAGCGAGGAAGTCTGCCAACGTCCCGACAGGCTTGTTTTTTAAGCAAAGTTGTATAAGTTAACAGGTTTTATTGTTGGGGGGTAATCTGGGCTGTTCTTACTGGAGGAAGGGATGAGGCCCCCAGAGTGTTTGCCAGCAGCAGCCCTTGGCTTACTCGTTCCCTCTCCTCATTAATTTGTGTGAGCTCAGCTTGGGTAACAAACGCTGGGGCAGGGGGATCCTATTCAGCCAGGCCTGGCCCCGGTAAGGCCTGTGAGCTAATTGCTCTAATTGAGTGGGAGGGACTGCTTTCCTCTGGATTCTCGTCCCTTCTCGGCCTTGTTTGGAGAAGAATGAATGGAGGCCCACTTCAGCTCCTGCTGGCAAGCCCTGGCAGCTGGGATCCACTATAGGGATCCACAGCATGGCCCACACTCTAGTGCTACTTGGGTCCTTTGTGTGAGCAGCGAGGTGCTCACCCAGGGCTTGGCGAGCTTGCTTTTCGCTGCCTTTTGGGGTTGAGAAATGCTCTGCTATAATTTATAGCAGGGAGACGGCATTAGAAATGTGTTAGCGTGCCTCTGCAGATGGACAGATCATTTACAACTAGCACAATATATTATCAATGCACTGCTCTTTAGGACCTGCTACATAATAGACATGTAATGAAGCATATGAAACATGGATTTCATTTCCAAGCCCCGAAAGGGAAACACGATTTGGGGAGTGGGGGAAATCCACTCCAGGTGGGGGCCACAGGGTGGGGGTTTGGAGGGGAGGGTAGGGAAAGGGTCTGTCTCTTTAAGGCAGACTAGGAGGAAAAGCAAAAGTCATCAACTCTGAAAGTAACAAATGAGAGCCCAGAGCTGTGCAGCTAATGTGCAAACTTGTTTCTGTCCTCTATGGCGCCATCATTTATTCAGGAGGTAGAAGCAGAAGACGGGGACTTGCATTTGCTTGATACTCAATTATACATTAGTGTACATCACTTGGCAATCTGTTCATATCAATTTAATTGGATTTTAATATTGCCTCTGATCTTGTTGTCCAATTAACAGTACTGGCTGGCAATAAAGCAGAACCACACACTATGTAACACCTTTGATCCCTGCCATATGGAGCTCTTCCATTGATTACCACATTTTCAAAAAATTTCACTCTCTCAATATGGGCTGTGATAAATGGGAGAAAAAGCACATCCCTGATGTGATAAAAATTTCACTTCAACTCGCAACTTCATTTATTTTGTTGACATTCGGCTCTGATTAAGAACAATAAAAAAATCATGCCCTGAATATCATATGCAAATACAACCCTGGGCATGAATCTAATCATGCCAAGGGAGCATTACCATGACTAGCCTGGCATCCGCTCAATTTTTTTTTAAAGTGACAGCATACACTTCTGGGCTGGCTCTGCAAAGTAGTCGCCACCACTATGTCATTTAATAAACATCTGATGTTTCTGTTTCCACCAAGCCAGGGGAGAGCATCCTTTGTCCTGTAATTAGGCCCCTGTGCTCAGGTTGATGTCTGCTGTGGGCTTCTCCTTATGCCCTCCCGTAGGCCCCGCTTCCAGAGTCAGACAGTTGGGACCTGGGATAGGGGTGAGGTTCCTGTGTGAACTTCAGGCTTCCCTGCCACCTCTTGAGGCTGTTCCTGAGAATGAGTAGGGGAGGTAGGGTTTGAGTTTGGGGCTGCAATGCCAAGGCAGAGGACTGGACCTGCCGGCTCTGGGAAGGTTATGAATGTGTGTGTGTGCCAGCTTCCTGTTTGCCTCTTGGAGTTATGCAAGCAATTATGGCTTAATGCCCTGGAGACACTCCCAAATGACAGGCTTAACCCCCAAGGGAAACAGGCTTCTGTTGTGAAGGATTACATCAATGTTCTAAAAAGCCCTTCCACCATTCGGAGGAGGAGGAGCTGATCCTTTTCGTGCCTCGACAGGAAGCTTGCTAGTGGCCAGAGCCAGGGAAGAGCAGAGAGGCCCCTCTGGGGTTGAGCAGACTCGCCTGGCTCTCCCATCCTTTTTGTGCTTTCTGGGGCAGACACTCCTCATCCCACAGCCAGGTCTTGTGGCTCTGCATTTTAGGTTCACCCAGCCAGTGCTGGAGAGTTAAACAGAGAGCTCCGGAGCTGGGCCAGCACCCCAGTTCTCTCACTGCTACCTGGAAGACAAGGATGTTCATAGGGTGGCCATGCCTCCCAGTGGTGGGCCCACCTGGGATCTGGGCAACTCTGGAATGCAGGAGGTGGAGAGCTAAGGCTGCTGGATACACATGGCATAAATTATTTCTTGACCATTAGCGGCGTTTCTGCCTCATAACCGTTCTTGAGACGCATTAAATCAGCGAGAGGGAAGAGCATGCTTAGGACATCTGGGGCTGCCAGATAATTCAGTTAATTTCTATTCCCTTGAACCTGGAGGTGTTAATTTGGAAGCACAACAGAAGAGGCTGAAGAATGCTAATACGTCATTTGAATGATTAATGCAATCAGGGGGATTGGGGGGACCTCTGTTTACTCTTTAATTTTGACATGGCACAGTAAGGAGAGTGGCTAATTTTCCAAAGTTAAGGGCAAGTTGGTTTCATGGCAGTCACGTGGCCTTGCCTGGTGTGTGGGGAGCTGGGGTAACTCAGAAGGGCTGTATTGGGTGACAGGGGCCAGCTTTGCTCCTATAATGGCCACAGCCAGGAAAACAAATGGAATTGTTTGTGATCTGAGGAGCCCAGTCCTCTTGGGTGAGGAAGCTCCCAGAAGCTGCTGGGAAGAGCCAACAGGAGAAAAATAGAAAGAAAGAAAAGAGAAGAGAGAGCTTGGAAAAAAACAAAAACAACAAAAAAAAACATAGCTGAAAATAGGTGATAGCCTTCTAACAGCTGTGTATTTTTATCTGACATTTCCAAATTGAGTGGCTTTCTTTTTTAAAAGAAGGAAAATATTTCCAAATTTATTTAAATGGAACCTTATTAGGGAAAGCTTGGGACTGAGCAACTATTTTAAAATATATTTTGAGGAGAGACGCAAGGGAAGACATTTAAATTCTCTGCAGGCTGTGGGCATTTTAAAGAACTCTCTGGTCTAGCCTCTGATGAGAGCAGCTTATGACTGTGATAACAGAATTTCAAAGGGCATTTCCCCCCACCCAACAGCCACTGGAGTATCACCGATTTAAAACAAAGGAGGTATTGTGGGAGTGAAAGGGACTTGGCCCCAAGCACTAAACAAATTCTAGAGAGCAGAAAAAAACCTGTAATTATGTTAATAGTAAATTAATGCTTTTGCAATTTACCCATATCACCTCAGAATAAGTGTTGTTCAGAAGTACCTACTGCAAATGCTCAGTAGACCTGCTGGAGAAGGGTGGAGTCAGAATGTCTAGTTCCCATGAAGCCTTGAGTTTTGTCTGCTTAGGGAGCATTGCCAGGCTGGGAGCCTGTTTTCTTGAGGTGCCTGGCTGACAGGGCTCAGGGAGCTGGGATGAGGGACTATGTTTCTTGAGATACACATGCTTTGGGGTTTCCTTGGCTGCTCAAGCAAGGCTCAGGGACCTTCCCCATCTCTTAAGTTCGTCACTCTGTCCTGACTTCATCTCAGGCCTCTAAGCCATCCTCTTTGTTCTGAACTGGGATCTCAAGTCAGACAAGACCCCGAGGTGAACAGACCTTAAGTTTGGTTTGCGCAGAAAGATTCCCTCAGAATGGGGGAAGTTCTTCTCCCAAACCAGCACACCATTGAAATGAGCATGTACTGAGGAACTGCATTTAGTCAGCCTTCTTTATCTGCAGGTTCCATAACTGAGATGCAAGCAACAGTAGATTGGAAATGCTTGAAGAAAAGCTCATTACAATGAACATGGGTGACAGTTTTCCTGCCATCAAGGCCCCGAATGATGTAGTATAGCGACTACTCATGGCATTCACATCATGCTAAGAATTCTCAGGAATCTAACCACGACTTCAAGTAGAGTAATGAGTGCGAGAGGTATGTTAGCGCTAAACCCTGTCACACCAGGCCTGCGTATCCAGGTTTCTGGGGAGAGACTCTCAGGGGAAACTCTATGCCGGGAACTGTGTTGGGCCTTTTCTAGAACACGAGATTTGCCATCACATTTTACTGATGAAGAAAGGACATTTAAGAAACAAACCATGCAGCCTCAGCTGAGAGGGCCTTGGCTTCCACCACCCTTTTAAACCACATCGGAGCTGTCCCGGGTACAGCCGCACTGGGACGTGGACAGCCTCCCCTGGTACTGCAGGCTGCCTTTATTGCTCATTTCCCTTCTCTGTTGTTGTGCCTTGTGCCCCTCTTCTCTCCGTGTGCTCGGTGAGACATTTCTTCGTGCTCTGCAACCTTCATCAAAACCCATTCTCAAGAGAAGATTTTGTATCATTCATATAGTCTTTAGTATGAATTTAAACCCAACTGAGAAATTGTGCCAGGCTTTCTTTCTTTCTTTTTTTTTTCTTTTTTTGCTTTTAACATATGACTTCTCTTGATTAATTCTGATTAATTCTCAAGAGATATCAATATTTAAAAAATTTATAGCTAATAATGGAATAAAATATTTGACCTGCCTTTTTAAAGTGGCAGAGGCAGTAATGAGGAGGAGCAATTAGGGTGGATTTGCCTTAATCTTTCTAGTAAAGTAAATGTTGGCTTTCCTGCTATATACCATCCAGAAGGACTGCACACACCAGCACTGCTGATGAGCCTTATGATGGGTGGTAGAAATTATTGTAAATAATCACCAAAGCCTCTGTGAGGAAGCCTGGATTCACTCCCTTCAGTAAAGTGAAGGGTTTGTCCAGAATGGACTTATTTATTTGGGGGGTGCTGTATCTAATTAAATCTGGATGCTGATTTAGACCCCCATCATTGTTGATCCTCCATGTAGCTATTGCTTAGCAGCTGCAATTGGCAAAGTGATATGAAATCTATTGATCCCCTAAGGGCTAGATGGTAGGCAAAACTTTTTCCAGTTAAAGATTTTGTGAGAGCTCTAAACCTAGGAAGATGGTCCCCAACCCTGTCTGTGCATAGATACATAAATTTCATAAATATATGTCTTCAGTCAGATTCTGCAGGAGTAGAGCTTGGGAACTGGTCTTATATGAAAGTTCCTCCAGTGGCTTGATGTAGAGAATGTAGGAACTTGAGTTTAGGCACTGGCACGCCATATTAAGTGATTCAGAGATTTGTTTATTTGGTAACTTATAAGCAGAAATTGCTTTTTCTATTGAGAATGTGTCAATTAGCTTTTAATTGGGTGGATGTTTTGGGGGTGGGGTGTGGAGAGATTAAGTTTATATGCTTAATTTTTGTTATTTTGTCATTAAACTCTTGAAGAGGATTGTGTAGTATTGGGCTTGTGGGAACCTGTTCTAATTGGGTTCAAACATGGGCACTGGAGCTTATCCAGTAGGCGGCCCTGAGCAAGTCACTTAATAGCTGATTTTCTGTAAAAACAAGGTAAGAATACTTACCTTAGGAGAGTTGTTGTCATGCCAAGATTTCATTATTTCTACTTGGTTATATGCATAATAATTATTGAACAGTTACCACGCATCAGGTCACATACAATCAAATGGAAAAGTGCTAGAAATAAAATTATTCCATTCCCACTCCACAGGACCCTTGGTCATAGGCCACTATGAATCTTTGTCTGCACCAGACTCTGGCTTATCTTCTTTGGTTTGTCTACTGACACCTCTCAATCTGGTCCCTTCAAACACACTTTTTAGGACAAAAATCTTTTAACTCACTCTAACTTGTATTAATTGATGATGCCTGTTATCGAAACAATCTACCAAAGGTCTAAAACTGGTTGTCTGAGATACTGACTGTGTTTCCCCAGTCTGCTTTGCTGGCCCTTGGCTCTCCAGTGCCTACCGACATTAGTTTTTTGTCTTGACCATGAAATCATCCCATCGATGTTCGACTGTGCTATGGTTGAGGATTGATAAGCTAATTGCCATTGAGAGATTCCTGGCTGACAACAACAGAGGATCTCTTGTGTTCTAAGAATAACCTTCAAAGGTAAGACAAGAATTTTTTTTTTTTAAATCAGTGTTAGCAAAGAAATAAGTCTGACCATGATAGAATTTTATAATTAAAGCTCTTTGCTTTTGGGAGCTAGAACACCATATTCAAAATTCAGATTTGTGTCATGTGAACACCAGGATTGGGGTTTGTCATATTGATTTAATTGGTTATCAGTTTAATTAGTTATATTTCCAATTACATTATGATCTAAAAAGTGTGTGTTGGGGTCTGATTGGTCTGAAGGAGCATCCTTCCTGGTTTCACTGAAGAGGCTCAAATATCAATGACACTTTTACAAGAAGATTTTAATGATGCAGATAATAGGACAGTTCACACACATGTTCTAAAGGAAGAGGAATGATCAGGACAGACTCTTTAGATGGAGACTGCCTTAGAAACAGTCATAAAATTCATGTCTGGGCAACTTAGTACACTCGTGTCACTTATATGGGGAACGCGCCATGTTCAAAGTTCAGATTTGTGCCACATGAACTCCAGGATTGGGTTTCTTCGAATTGGTTAAATTATCAGTTCAATTAGTTATATTTCCAATTACATTGTGATCTAAAGAGAAGGTATGCTTTCTTTTCTTTTCTCTCTCTCTCTCTCTTTTTTTTTGGCATAGGTTCTCACTGTTTAACCCAGGCTAATTTTAAACCCACGGTTTTCCTACCTCAGCCTGTGTGGGTGCCGGGGTACCACACAAGCTGGACGTGTGAAACCGTGCTCAGTGAGTTGACCAGACTTAAAAAAACCAAGCACTGCTGCCGATTGCATGCGGATGCTCTTCTTAAGCTACAAGGAGGTTTGGAATACCCTGTTCTTGGAGTAGGGCATAACGGGCCACAAGATAATATCATTAAACGTACAATAGGGTCACAATAAAGATAAATGGGAGGGGGAAGAAGAGAGACACAAATATATTCACAGGAGGTGCAGGAGTGAAGTGCAGAGAGTACAGGAATACTGAGGAGCGATGCCCCGAGAGACATGGAAGCCAGGCATTCACTGGAGTGCACAACAGCACACGTGTACACATGAAAACCTTTCCGTGCTGTAATAGGTGGGAAGCTGGCAGTAATGAAAGGATGTCTAGTCGAAGGGTCAGCCAGTTGTGTAACTTTAGGCAAGTTAATTGGCCTTGTTGAGCTAGTTCTTCCCTTACAAAATAAAAGGGTTTGGCCAGAAGATTGCTCTCTGAGGCTTTTCCGCCGTTCGAAAATGCTATTATTCTAGGAATTTATACAAGTTACACATCAGTGAAACATCATAATGGTTTCTAAGCAGCGCCTTCTAAATTCACATATTTATCCATTCAACAAATATTGAATGCGGGCCTACTAGCATTTTAACTTTTCAACAAAGTGATGAAAGGTGCTCAGCTGTGCTCAGTTCCACTTGGCTTCGACACTTTCCTGAGCGCAATCAAAACCCAGGCCACAGCAGGCTGAGGACAGATGTCTAGGAAAGGAGGTGGGGCCACCGGAGGATTTAATGTCGAGCTGACCCCAGGCCACAGGCATCACACTTCCTTCTTCAGAGCCACATTGTCCAGAAAAGCCTTCCTGCTGTCTGCTGTGGACACAGTGGGCTGGTGGATGTGGGGAGGAGCAGAGGAAGACAGACGCAGGTCAGCTTTTGCATGGTCAACAGGCCATGACATTGGTCCATCCTGCTTTTACCAATACTGGAAGTGAAGTCCATATGCTACGCTGACTCACACATGCAGATCAGTGAACCAGAAATAAAGCCAGAGGAATCCAGGGGAGAGATTCCAACTGCAAGTTATGAGATAGCATGGGTCTGTACCGGAGGAAACGCTGATGAAATACATGAGGAAATGTGGCAAACATTTTTTTTTTTTCAAGATTTTATTTAATCATTTGACTCTGTCCCAGGGTACCAGATTCATGTAGCTGTCAAGTCTCCTTAGGCTCCTCTTGGCTGCAACTGTTTCTCAGATATTTCTTGTCTTGGAAGACATTGACAGTTGTGAGGAACACTGGTCAGGTATGTTGCAGACTACTCCTTAAGTAGGATTTGTTTGATATTTATTCTATAATAAGACGAGGCTGCGGGTTTCTTGAAAGCCTACCATGGAGGCGAACTGCCACTCATCATATTGTATCAAGGGTACCTACTATCACAATGCTATTTCATTGCTGGTGTTGACCTCATCAGCTGGTTGACCTAGGGTTTGTTTTCCCAGGTGGAAAACTACTCCCACAGCCCATTTCCAGACTGTAGTCTTTGGAAGGTTGTCACTGTGTGAGACCTGAATGTAATAGTTGGGGAATTGTGCTCTACTCCCTGGAAGGAGGAGTGTCTATATAGACATTACCTGGGGCTCTTCTGCATAGGACATTTGCATATTATCTCCAATGTGTCCCTGCATATATAGCACACAAGTACAGACTGGTAAATATTTATTTTCTAGTTGGGTTGTAATCCGATAGCATTTTTCCATTTCATTTTGCTCAAATTGTCTAGTTTTAGCCATTAGGAGCTCTTTGAGTTAGTTCTTGAGTTCCTTTGTCATACAGTCAGTATAGCTTCTTCTTCTTTTTTTTTTTTAAAACAAGATTTTCATTACTTTTTACACTACAAGATGGTTTAAGATTATCTTATATGTTTCCTGTTCCATTTCTAGAATCAATCTTTTCCTCTAGAGACTTGTTTCTTTTAACTGGGCAACAGTTTCAGAAATCATCATCTTCATGATCAGTGTGGCCATTGCTTTTGTGACAATATTGATTTTGATGCACTGTAAACAAAACAAAGAAATATATGGTGCATAGTAATGTATATATGCGCATGCTGTGCGTGCATGTGTGTGTGTGTGCGCGCACATACACACACACACACACATAAATGTCTATATCTACATTGAGCAAGACATAGTTCCATACTGATGATTCCAATTCAAATCCATCACACACGGATTGTTCTGGCTTTCTTTGGCTTATCTATAAACTCTGACTCTAACAGTGAGAAACCTGGCTCCTCCCACTCACCATTGACTTATTTAATGATTCAGAGCTAGTTTGCAGTTATAGAAAGAGTGGTCACCCTGGATTCCTATGGAAAAAAAACAACCCAACTTTATCAACCAGAACACAGTGCTTAGGTACTACAGTTCAGTTTGCTGTCAATATTTCATTTTCTAAGTTACTTGGGTTGGAAGTTTTTTCCTTAGAGATTTGTAATACAGTTTGATTCATTTGAATTATCATCGATGGAAAAAACATTAAAAAAAAAAACAAACTGTGAAAGTCTGTACATGATGACAGATGTTTGTCAGATATCTGCCATTACTGCCCTGTACGGTGTGTGATACAGGTTCATGGCCAGCCACGTCTCTGTAGAGCTGGACTTGGTAGAGTAGGTCAGGAATCCCAGCTGCTCAGGAGGCTGAGGCAGGAGGGGGAACAAAGATCAGGGGGTGACTGCTTACCTAGCATGCATGAGGCCTTGAGCTCAATCCCCAATCCCACCAAAACCCAAACAACCCCCTAAATAACCCCAAAACTGTTATACTTCATTTATTTAACTCCCTCCCTTCCCTTGAACCCCTAACAACCACCGATCTTTTTCCTGTCTCTATAAACCTGCCATTTTGGGCATGTCATGTCATCAGAATCATAAAGTAGATGACATTTCCATAAACACACTTAGAATGTTCACCCAGGTGCCTCTATGCATTGCTATGACTCAAAGCTCACTTATTTTTATTGTTGAATAATATTTCATCAAATAGACACATTGCAGTCTATCTATTACCTACTAAGGGCAGGACATTTTGGTTACTTCTGTAATTTTCTTTTTTTTGAGAGTGGTGGTGTTTATGAATGAAACTGCAATAGGCAAGTTTTGATATGGACTGAAGTTTTAAAATTGGTTGCAGAAATGTCTAGGCGCATGGTTGCTGGTTTGTAGGATGTTAGGTTCAGCTTTGTTAGGAAACGCCTGTGCCTTCCAAATGCCCGTACAGTTTGTATTCCCACCTGCAGCCACTGGACACTCCTGTTACTGGTTGGCAGGATTTTTTTTGCCATTCTAGTAAGTGGATATTCATATTTTACTGTTGCTTTTATACATAACGTTAATATCACAACATTGACAGTCTCATCATACACACACACACACACATATATATATATTTGTGATTTTATATTTTCTTTTGTGAGGTGATTGCTCAGATCTTTTGTCCACATTTAAATTGGGCTGTTTGTTTTCTTGATTTTAATTTTTTATTTTCTTGGGAGGCAGAATCTCACTGCGGCATAGCTGGCCTTGAAGTCTCTATGAGCCAGGGATGACTGTGGTGGTTGGAAAGAGAATGGCCCTCATAAACTCACGTATTTGAATAGTTGCTCCCTGCTGATGACTGTTTGGGTAGGAGATGTGGCCTTGTTGGAGAAGGTGTGGCCTGATTAGGGAGGTGTGGCCTTGTTGGAGAAGGTGTGGCCTGATTAGGGAGGTGTGGCCTTGTTGGAGGAGATGTGTCACTGGGGGTGGGCTTTGAGGTTCCAAAAGACTCAGGCTATTCCAAGTTAGCTCTCTCTGCCTCCTGCTTGTGGATCAAGATGTGAGCTCTCATCATGGACTCAAACCCTCTGAAACCATAAGTCCAATTAAATACTTTCATAAATTGCCTTGGTCGTGGTGTTTTGTAACACAAATAGAAAAGTAACTAAGACAATGACATTTAACTCTTAATCTCTCTGTCTCTGCTCCTGAGTGCTGGGATTACAGGTAAGCATCACCACACCCGTTTTATTTTTTTATTAATAAAATTTAAGATCTGTGGTATACCTGACTGTGTATTTGTTCTCTCTTCTCTCTTTTTATTTCTTTGGTATTAGGATGGAACAAAGAGCCTTGCGTATGTGAGGCCAGTGAACTACACATCCAATCCTATATTGATTTTCTTAATAGTGTCTTTTACTGAGAAATTTTAAGTCTTAATAAAATTGTAAATATAAATTTTTATTATAAATTAAATATAAAATATAAAATTTAAAAATTTTGTTATAAAATATAAAGTATACAATTTTTATTATAAATTACAACATACAATTTAATAAAGGTTTTGTTTTTTGGAATAAACTTTCTGTGTTTTATATAAAAGTTCATTGCCAGACTAGAAATGTAGATCTTTTCTTAGAAAATTTTATCTAGAACTTTTGGGATGATGATGTGAAACTCACAATTCTACTTCAAAGGAGACAAGAGATAGTTTTATTCAGGAGCCAAATATGAATGACCATGGCTCAGGAGTACAGATTCAGGTTACCTCAATTTCCATGTTCTGATGTGCTAATAATTTTTATTAAGTTTTTATGGTAATGGAGCAAAGAAAGTAATAAACCAAAACATTTCAAATGTGTTCATCTAAGTGTTAGATAGGTAGGCTACAGCAAAGAAAGGAAGCTCTGCTCTAGGCCTTGGTTGCTATCTGGTGACATTCCTAGCTTTGGAGTTGGATGACAGTAGTGGTCTGATACATCCCAAAGGTTTCACATGTTAGTCAAAGGACATTAGGTCAAACAGAGGCCGGCACGGAAGGGTCACCTCTAAGCTACCCTACGCTAATTTGGAATTGGATTTCAGAGCTATGACATTCCAATCTGTCTGCATTACTGAGGTTTTAACCAGTCAAGTAGGCTTTGTCAAATGTTTACCCATAATGCACAGCTTTTATTCGAAACTTTGGTTCATAGTAGTTTTGAACATGTCTATGGTTAATTTTGAACTAACTTTTAGGAAAAGTCAAAACTTTGAATCCAGTCTTGTTATTGTGTGCTTTCTTAAGATGGAAGTGTGAATTCCTGGCTTTCACTTTGCCTTCTGTTCTAGCAAACTCAGTCAATGCCATAAGCAGCCTCGGCGCTTTGTCTTCCCCGTGCTTTATAAACTCTGAGGAGTTGTGTCTTCACATTCTCTTAGTTTCAAATAAAATTTCCCTGAGACACATTGTTTAAAAGTGAGTTATTGAAACTATTGGTATCTGCAGTGAATTTAAACTATCTTTCTGTTTGAATTATAACAATTTTTATTGTATTCTGAGAACATTCTATAATTTCTATTATTTTGCATTTCTGAATGTGTGTTTTATGGCTAGGATCAACCTATTTAGTTACTGTTCTATTTAAACAGGAGTACAATGTGTGTTTTACTATACTACAGACTTAATGTTTGTGCCCCACCCCACCTTACCTGTTGAAAGCTCCCAAAGTGATGGTGTCAGGACACAGAGCCATTGGGAAACGACCTGTGCTCTCATGAATAGGATTAGTTCTATAAAATGCTTCAGTGAGCTTCATCCCTTCCATGTGCGTGCGGTGCCACAGAACAGAAGGCCACTTCTTGAGCCGGAACTAGAACCACAGCAGAAGTGACTCTGACAGCCTTGGGAGCTTGGGTTTCTCTTGTCGGTGCCATAGTGAGCTTCAGCTGTCCACTTGGCACACCTGGAGAGAGGGAACCTTTATTGAGGAATTGTCTCTATTGGATTAGTCTGTGGGCATGTCTGTGGGGTATTTTCTTTCTTCCTCTTCTTTGTATTTTTTTCATTCATTGGTTTAATTTTTTTTTTTTTTGAGATGGGTTTTTTTTTTCTGTGTAGTCCTGGCTATCCTAGAACTTGCTTTGTAGTTCGGGCTGGCCTAGAACTCAGAGATCAATGTCCCTTGGCCGCTTTAGTGCTGGGATTAAAGGCATGTGCCATCACATTTTAATCACATACTTCTCCTCTCCCAGATCCTCCCAGATCCTCCCCTCCTCTGTACTCATCAAAGTTCATGCTTTCCTCCCTAAAATAACACTAGCAAAAGAAAAACAAAAGCTAAAAGCTAAAAGCAAAAAGCAAAACTAAACAAGCCACCTGAACTAATCAAACCAGCAGGACTTCAGCATCAATTAGGAATAGCATCTTGGTTAGCGGTGGGATTTCGTATCCATTTTCTCTTTTCCCTGTTGGGATTTTTGTCTCCCCTGAGCTTGTGCAGGTCTTGTTCATGAAGTCATACATAGTCTCTGTGAGTTCATATGTACATCAGCTTTAGATGAGAATTTTTTTCTTTTTACTAATTATATATCTGACATAGGATCAGCATCACCCAACCCTCATCAGGGAAGAGTCCTTTTACAGCAGCTGGCGATTAACACAGAGACCCAGAGCTGGACAGTGTGTAAAGAGTGTGAGACAACTATGTGTAAAGAGTGTGAGACAACTGTTGGGGCACTCATCCCTAAATGGAATGTCTTTTATCAAACTCCTTCCCTTGAGGCTCAAGGATCTACTGGGAAGAGGAGGCAGAAAGATTATTAAGAGTCAGAGGTGATAGATACCTCCAAGAGTTTTTTCCTTACTTGCTAATTGATGTAGGAGAAGCCCAGCCTACTGTGGGCAGTGGCATTTCTGGGTAGGAGGTCCTGGGTTGTATAAGGAAGGTAGCTGAGTGAGCCAGAGGGAGCAAGCCATACAGCAGCATTCGTCTGTGGTTTCAACTTCAGTGTCTGCTTCCAGGTTTCTGCTTGAGTTCCTGCCTTTCCCTCAGTGATTGGCTGAGGGGGTGTAATACAAATTAAACTTTTTCCTCCCCAAAGCTGGCTTGGCCAGGATTTATAACAGTGGCAGAAAGCAAAGTAGGACAACGAACCGTCCGGTCTGATATTGTGAATGTTGCTTGAACAGACTAAGATATGCTGTTTTAGGATCAAGTGTTCGACAAATGTTAACTTGATTAATGCAACAGATTACAGTGCTGTTCAGGTTGACTATGTCCTTACGCATTTTCTGGTTGCACGAGCTCTCAGTTATGGAAGGCCGGTAAGTTTCTCGAAATGAAAATAGTAAGATTTATTTATGTTTTCCCAGAAGTTCTGTAAGCTTTTGGTTCACATGTTTGGATGATGTTGTGTCCCCTGAAAAGATTATCATCACCTTGTTCTAAGGTATGCACTGACTGAAATTAACAAAGCTACTTCAGCTTTCTTTCCAGTGATGTTCCCCTGGTACCCACTTTTTCTGTTTTTAACTTAACTGGGTTTTTGTATTTAAAGCAAATTTCTCATAGATGGCATCACTTTTTGTGTGTGTGTGTTTTTTTTAATAAGTGCCTTTTGAATTTGCATATTTAGATTAATAGTCACATGAAGGGACGGCTGATAGAACTGGGTTAGTGCCTGTGATGTCCCTTTTACTTACCTTACCGATTTTCTTCCCTCCTAGTCTTTCCTGGTTCTCATTGACTTTTGTACGATGTATGCAGAATTTAATTTTAATTATTAAAATTTTTTTCCTACCTTCTTAGCATATTGATTATATATTTTAAACAGTGTTATTCTTTGAGTCTGGAAAGTCTGTTTACAACTCTTATATTTTTATCCCAAATAAGACCGTATCACTTCATATGAAGTACAGGTGCTTTATATGAAAATATACTTCCAGTTAATTCTTCCCTCCTGTCCCTGATGACACCACTGTGGTTTGTCTCACTTCTTCATAAACAAAATGACAAATTCACTATTAGAATTATTAAATAGTTATCATTTAGATAAACTAAAATAAGTATAATAAAATTCTCTCTTTATTTCTCTTTATTCTTTATGTAGGCCCATGTTTCTGAGCTGTAAAGCTTTCTTCTTTTTCATTTTTATCTTTTAATTAAAAATTTTAAATTTCATAAAAAGTAGTATTTCAGCACATTTTTTGAGGATTTCATACATGGAACTGTACTTGCATTATTTTTACCCCCCTTCTTGCCCCTCCAACTTCTCCAGTGTCCTTCCCTCTCCTCAAGTTGTCAAGTTAATTTGACAGCTTATTGTTATTGCATGTATATAGGTGAATATAAGTACAACCTGCTGAGTCCATTTGGTATTGCCATCTGCATATGTGTTCAGTGCTGACCACTTGGGGATGGCTAACCTATTAGGGTTTTGTGTTTCTTAACACAGGGCAAGTCTGGGAACAAATTGTGTTCTTGTTCATCTGAAAGTCTTTATTTCTCCCTCACTCTTTGAGGGGAATTTTGCAGGCATATTATTCTAGGATAACACTTTTCTTCCTTTCGGCACAAACATCTCATTTCTCTCTCCTGGCTCCCACGGCTTTTCGTGTAATTCGTGTCCTTTTCCTCTAGAGGTAAATTGTGTCTGTTTGCTCGCTTTTCTTTTCCCTTACAAGATTCCCCCCTTTGGATTTGTTTTCAGTATGAGTAGGAACTGCCAGGTGTAGACATTCTGGAATCTATCCTGCTTGGCAACAAGCTCTGGTGTATTGGTTAGCCGCTAGAGTCTCTTGAATTCTGGGCTGTTGTTACTTCAGATGTTTCTGCCCTCTGCATCTTTCAGTCCCTCTGAGATGCTGTGCATTTTGAAATCATCCCGTAGACTTTCGATATGTTGTTTCATTTTTATCATCTTTTCCTTCGTTTTTGAATATGGGAAATTTCTACCGTCATGTCTTTAAACTTGTCAGCTCTGCTAGTGATTCTCATCATTCCTCTGACGAGCCCACGTAAAGTGTTCTCCGTTTCTAATGCAAGGCTCTATGTCTGGCTTTACTTTTGAAGATTTTCTTTTTCCTTCCTTCTTTGTTTGTTTGGGTTTTTTTTTCTTTCCTTTTTTATTATTTATTTATTTATTTATTTTTTGAGACAGAGTTTCTCTATTGTTACTCTTGACTGTCCTGGAACTCACTCTGTAGACTAGGCTGGCCTTGAACTCACAGAGATCTGCCTGCTTCTGCCTTCCGAGTGCTAGGATTAAAGGTGTGTGCCACACCTTTGCTACACTGGAACTCTTAACAAATTAATGAAAATTATTTTGGTTTCTCTGTCAAATAATTTCCCAATCCGTATTATGTCTTTGAAAAAAAAAAAGCAAAACAACTTGTATTTTCATTTACTCTGTAAATTTTATTTGTGAGTCATAGTTTTTGTTTCTTCTGTAATTCTTTTCTCTGTTATCCCCTCTTCTGATGTGCGAGCATTCTGTTTCTTTACAATGGACAATTTCAGCATGACAGGAAGCGTGTGTTAATCTAGACGCATGTTTGGGAGGATGGTGGCACATTTAGATGCTTTGCTTAACTCCATATGATCAATGACCAGAGAGTCTAACTGCAAATCCTCAACTTTTGCCAGAGTCTATACATTTTCTGATCATGGGTCACAAAAAGTTACACTCTCTTTTGGGCCACTGTCACAGTCAAGCCATGAGCATGTCAACTGACTCCACCATTGCAATGTCAGAACAGCACATACTGTTTCTATTGTTCAGGTAGCTGGTGGCCTTTTATACGCACATATCTTTGGTGGTAATGAGAGGACTAGTGGTGGGCGGCACCAACCTCTCCTCTCTGTTTACTGTCAAGAACTCGTTTTCCCTGAAGCCCTTGCTTTCCTGCGAATTATAACAGCCAATCCAGTATTCAGATACTTAACAATCAGAAGGTTCCCCTAGGCACTGCCTGTTTGGTTTAAATGGTCCTCCTGGCCAGCTTGTGAGGCTGCCATGTTTTGTTTTGTTTTTTTAAATTGGACAGCCCTAACAGTCAGTATGTAGCCCACGGAAAATAAACTGCTTTGCATGGCCATACAAATCTCTCAGTGTCTATGGGAGCTATTAGCGTGAACCCAACAATACGGAGAGAATTCATAGAGTGACAGTGAAGATTTTGATGTGTGATTGTGTCGGGTTTTCCGGCTTGAGTAAATAGTGAGTTGCTTAAGCAGATCTTCTCAGGCCACAGCCCTGTCTTCTCCCAAGTCTTGCTTTGTCTGTTCCCCCTCTTTTCTTTTTTCTTGAGTTGTTAGTTTCTTTCTTTGTTTTTTAAGCATGCCTCCTAATTTTTTGTTAAAAGCTAGAGCCGGTGTTGAAAAATGATGGAGTAGATGCCTTCTGCGTGAGACTGGAGGTGACTGTAGCTTGGAGTTGTTGGTCTCCTGTGGCCTGTCACTTCCAGTGTCGGCAGATTCTAATTTCTCTGGTTTCCTTTTGCTGCTTTATTTTATTTTAGCATTTTAGCTTTCCTAAGGATTTCTCCTTCAGGAAATTCACTCCCCACACGATCTACTGTTATACTGGAGTTCTACTACTGCATGGTAGCTGTGGAGAATGGAAAATGCTGTGTGATCCAAGACAAAAGGAGTCTTAGTCTTTTATGGGGCCCAAGCTGTGATCCATACAACTGCAGGTTACACCCTTATACCCTCAGGTAAGAAAAGTTAGTGCTGGGTTGGGTGAATGGCTTTTCCCTATGTGGGATAAGGATTTGGTAAAGTACTTTTTCTTGGATAACGGTCCTTGGTTTGGAAAATGCTTTTTCTTTTTTTTTTTTTTTTGAAATAAATTTAAAGTTACTGTACAAGTAATTTTTTAAATATGTCATTTCATACATATGTCACTGTTCCTTGATTGTGTCCTCACCCCTGTGCCCCCCACCCCCATCAGTCCGGCCTCCCTAGTGCCCCAGCAGAGAGCACTTTGCCATGTTTTAAAATGACAGGTTTCTTCCTCAACCCCATAGTCAGGAGGAGTTCTTTCTTGTCCCTTCCCTGTGAGAATCCGGTGGTGTTTCTGGAAGTAAAACCGGTAACAGTGTAGTGACCCCACCAAGACCGGGTCTCCCAGGAGATACTCCCTCTCCAGAGAGCTTGCATCCAACCTTCCGAAATTTCACCAAATTGCTTCTAAATGTTCATTCTAGTTTGTGACTCTGGAGAGTTCTGCTGCAGGCAAGCCATCTTGGCTGTGCTCTCTGTATTCATTTGTGAAGATTTAGGCTTAGAGAGTCTCAGAGGTCCAAAAGAGTTTGATTTCAAAGTATTTTTTTTTCCATCAGAAATTGGAATAAAAAATTTAATGGCCATAGATATATTTTGTTTTGGAAAAAACCAAGGTGATGACAGAGTAAACCAACGTTGAAACCCAAGTCACCAACTCACTGAGAAAATCCTAATGACTCATACGAGAGAACAAATTTCCATACCACCCATCCATCAAAGAGCACGTTACTGTTTTGAGTAACCAGCCATTTACACAAACAAAATCTTTTGTTTTGGCCCAACTTCAGCTGTGCTCATTCCCAATGGCAACCACATTATTACCAGTGTGGTATGCTAGATAAAAATTTGTGTTTCCCTAAAATCTAAGGAGCTGACTACATCTAGTATGTGTTATCAAAACTCAAAACAGTAGAACCACTGTGCTTTATAGAGAGAAATTACTATCTGCAATATTTTGTCAAATGAAACAGGATACCAGATGAAATAAGTTAAAATGTAAAGTGGAATTGGATTGTATATTTTTAAATGTTTTTAAATAAATGAAGGATTGACAGGTCATCATATATATCAGAGTTTTAGCTTTGATACTCAGTTGGTATCCGCGTGGCTAGAAAAAGCCAATGCTGTTTCCAGGCATGTTTTCCCCGGCTGAAGCTCTTACACCCTGCTTACCATCACTCATGAATTCTCATCAGGCAGCTATGAAGCTGGAAGAAAACCATGGGATATAAAGGCACATATTAGCATGTAGAGGCTGGTGCCTGCCCATCTGCACATGAAGGGTCACAAGAAAGGTATTTGCAACGAGGAGCAGCAAGTTGCAACCAGTCTCCAGATCTGTACCTGTCAGACACAGGTTGACACCTGTGACAGGTACATTCTTATTTCCACACGTCTTGTGCAAAATCAGATGTGCTCACAACAGCGTGGCAGCCAAGGGTCAAGGGCTTTCAGCACGGAGTCACTCGGAGACCCCGGTGGAAAGTCCCTTGCAGTCACCTTTTGAGGTGTGCCCCGTGCAGGAGAGCCAGACCTGCAGGAGCGTTCTGTTAAGTCTTGTCAGACAACAGGCTGGAGGAGTCATGTGTGGTGACACAGCATCCTCAGTGCTCAAAAGATTCTGTCCCTTCCTGATCTGGCCACACAGGTGCCTGTTCCAGAAGGTCAGCATGTAGGTCTCTAGGCCCCTTTTGCTGCTCCTGGTGTTGTGGAACCAACCATTCTGGAAGGGATGAGAATGGGGAGTTCCAGAGCAGAAAATCTGAGGTTTTCCTGCAGAGTTGGGACTAATTAGATTGTTCTGACAAATTAGATTGATCTGACAAATTAGATTGTTCCTTAGGGCTTTAGGGGTGTTCAGAAAGAAGAGAATGTAGAGTGAAAACAGAATTTCTAGAATTCCTTAAACCAGATGGTAAGTCTCTGTGAACACTGAGAGTTGCTTTAGGCAAACTAAGATCACCATAGGCTTCCCTAGGGCCACAGGCTGTTCCTGAAGGAGAGGAATGTATCTTTGCCCTTTGCATGTTCAGTTGTGTGGCTGATAACTAATCTTTGGAGAGCAGATGTTTTTCTTCTGAGGCAAGCTTTGCAGGGACTCATGAACATTTTCTCGTGACCTTTCTTGAGACCAAGGGCAGGTATGAGATGTTTTCAGGACAGAGTATGCTCTGAAGCTTCTGAAATGGAAGTTTCGAAGCCACCTTACCAGGGAGCCAAGAGGCTTAGAGGTGAAAGTGTGGCAGCAGCTCACCCGGAACTTCTCAGGGTGAAAGATGACACCTCTATGCAATTGTAAGGGTGCTAGGCAGAGTGTGGTTAGTTTTTGTTTTGAAATTTGTGGACCTAGTACATCTGATAAACCAGCTTCCCTTCCCTCCTGTGGTGGTTTGAATGAGAATAACCCCATAGACTCACATATATGAACACTGGATCCCCAGTTGGTAGAACTGTTTGGGAAGGATTAGAAGTGTGGCCTTGTTGAAGGAGAGGTCACTGGGGGAAGGCTTTGAGGTTTCAAAAGACTTTCACCATTCCCAGTGTCCCCCCCCACCACCTCGTGGTTGTATCTCAAGACATGAGCTCTCAGCTACTGCTCCAGTGCCGTGCCTGCCTGTGGCTGTGCTCCCTGCTGTGACAGTCATGGACTGTCACCCTCTCAAACGGTGTGCTCAGATTAGATGCTTTCTTTTATAAGCTTCCTTGGTTGGGGTGTCTTATAACAGCATTAGAAAAGTAACTAAGATACATTCTTTCTCTCCCTCTCTTCCTCCTACTCCTTTCTCTTCCTCCTTCCCTCCCTCTCTCCCTCTGTCCATCCGTCTCCTCCCCTCTTCTTCTCCTTTCTCACATCCTCTTATCCCTCCCTTGCTTTCTTCATTTTTAAAACATTTTTCCTCCCATCCTCCCTCCCTCTCTTCCTTTTCTGTTTCCTTCCTTCTTTTCTCCTTCTCATCCCCGCCCTCTCCTTTTTTCTCTTTTAGATCAGTGTGGGAAAGCCTGGGATCCTAAATCTGTGGCCTTTCTGACCAAAGGCCTTTCCATCAATGCCTGGGTATATGTTTGCTTTGTTTCTGACCTGTGTGTTCTCTGGATTTTTACAGAGTTTAGTTAGACAGCTTCTGTCCTTTCTGGAATAAAACTGATAAAAACACAGAAATTGATAGAAGAACTCCTTTGCTTGAAGATGGAGCCCAGGGCACAGACCTTGACAACCAGGCTAGAGCCAGATATAAACTTTTATAGACTCAAAGAGAAGGCCAAAGAGCCCAGTTTTTGATGGCATGAGAACGAGGCCTGGCAAAGCCTGAGCCATTGACTTGGGAGAACTAGCTGACTATGACACCGGGAAGACTTTGGTGGGATATCTGGGGCTGCCACTTCTTACGTGAACTTTAGTGGGTCACTGAAAACCAGTGTGTATGTGGCTGATCCTCACATTAAATCAGCCATGTGCTCAGAACCCAAACCATCGCATTTTCCTTTCCCCAGCCTTTTGTGTGAGGCTGGGATAAGTGCATTGTAAATGCCCTGGGTTTTTAAATCTCCAGGAAGACATGGATGTTCATGCCTTCTTTTGAAACAATTCTGGCACCCCAGGGACTTGTCCGGAAAGTCAGTTCGTGTTCGAGCCTGTTTAGGGGCTTTCACTTTCATCTCCAGAAGCCAAATGCCAGTGGCTGCTTTTAATGAAACCAAATCCTTCTTCAGTCTGTGTGATTTGGGGATTTGCTTCCCCAGCCTGAGCAGAGATCGGATACATTCTGTCTTCTTTATTCCGAGTGACCCCAGAATACTTTGTGATTCTAAAACTGACCTATTGGGAGGAACAAAATAAACTCTTCTATGGCTGCCTTTCCTCTGAACATATTGGGGAATGATCCAACTCTCTATACTTATCATCAAGCTTGTCGGCTCCAGAGTAGTAACAGCTAACTCAGTCATGTGCCTCTAGATTCTGGAAAGGTCCTGCATTGTGTCCTTGACATGGTAGTTCAGGAGCCATATGGAAGAAATAGGTGAAATCATAGGAAAAACAAAAAACAAAACAGCTTCAAGCAACTATAAATACTCTTTGGCTTCCAGGGACTATGTGCTGTGTTTCTGTTTCTTGCTGATGAATGATAATAAGCTCTCGAAAATAGAGCAGCAGGTTAGCAGAAGAATTACTTGGTTGGGCATTTTTATGTGGAATTATTTTGGGCAGGAGACACAGTGATGTTCATGCATTGGATCTAACGTTCAACACTTCTCCTTGCTGCCCTGCCCCTCTCTTTGGACGTCTGCAACTGAGAGGTGTCTAGTTGACCCTGTGGGAGAACAGCAGTCTGAGATCTCCCCCACACCCATGTCTCCTGCATTTCAGTTTGGCCATAAGTAATCTGGGTCCTACTTTCTTTATGTAGAGAGAGCTGGGGGGCTGGGCCTCTATGGGTGTCATTTCTTCTACAAGACCACTATTAGTCAAGTTACTTAAGAGGTCTATGGCTAAGAGTCTAGCCCGGGTTTGAACAGGGCTCTTCCAACTCCCAGGCGTGTGCTTTTTTAGATGTGATTCTCTGTGGCTTGCTCTCTTGTTTATAAGTTAAGAAGAGTGAATGTATCTACTTCAAAGGGCTGTTCTCTGATTGAAATCATGCATGTGAGAGCTTAGCACACTGCTGCCATGGTGGAAGCATTCTGTGTATGACCCATTGCCTCTACTATACCACGTTGGTTTGTCCAGCTGAACAGATTACCAGTGGCAGGACTGTTTTATTCAGGGGGAGAGCTAACATTAGAAATCACTAATCCAACAACTTAAAAATGGACAAAACCAAAAATATTGTTTTCCCTGTTCTCCAAAATGGTTTTAGCTGTGACCACATCTCTTAGCCAGAAAATTCCTTCCAATCTATTTTATACACCAGATGCTAGCGCAAGTCTCTAGACCCTTTAATCTCCCTACTATCCCTTCTTCAGAACCTTCCACTGTTGTGCACCGCTAGTTCCAACCCTGTTGGCCCTCTACATCCTGGCCAGACCTCAGTGCCTGTCCCAACTCCCATGCTTTGTGTGTCTGCTGTATTCACCCCTCACAGATCCACAAAGCCCCAGTTCAAGTCGAGCCTCTTCTACAAAGCTTCCCAAACTGCACCAGCTCACCATTGCCTTCCCTTCCTTTGAATCGCCAAAGCCTCTAGCTGTCATTAGTTTGGTGCTATCTGAGCTCACTATAAATTCACAGGAGAAAAATCACAGGAGCATCTTCAGCGACCTGCAGCCACCCAACTCCATCTGTCTCCTCTACGCAGGCCTTCTCCTCCACACACTTGACCTATGACCTCTTTCTCACTAGCAGCCTGGACGCCTACTGTCAGGGAAGACAGAAGAAATCAGATGTGTCCCTCTACTACTCTACTACCTACTTTTCTGTATCAGAAACCACTTGTTCAGTGGAGGAGAAAGTAGAAAGGCTCTGATCCTATACTGAAGGCAACCTAGCCCTTTGCTCCACCCCGCAGCTCACTGTCCTTCTTAGTAACTGTATCAGATCTCTAGTCTTCCTCTGTAAGGGTCATTTTTTGTTAGTACAGCCAGGAGACATGGGTGTCAGTATTGCTTAGTACATAAAATAATATCTGTTGCTTGAGGCTACTCCTTCCACCAATTTCTCTGCTTTCTTGGCAAATCAAGAAAAATCTGTGTATAGTGACTGCTCATACGTCTTCACTCTTTCATCCTCCACCCTCCTCAGCTGGGTTCCAACCTGTTAAACTCAAACTGCTCTTTTCAGCTTCACCACTCATCTCTATCGTTCCTCTACCCACATCCCACTCAGCTTCTTGCTTATATTCCAGACATTGGTCAGGCCTTTCTATAAAACACTCTTTTTTTCAAGACAGGGTTTCCCTGTTGTAACTCTGGATGCCGTGGAACTCACTCTGTAGACCAGGTTGGCGTTGAACTCACAGAGATCTGCCTGCCTCTGCCTCTCTAATGCTGGGATTAAAGGTGTGCACCACCACTGCCTGGGCAGTCAGGCCTTTCTTTTGAACACCATCATCTCTAGTTTTCCATAATACCTCATCCTCCAGGTTTTTTCCTTTCCTCACATTTATTGTCTACTTTTCCTGAAAACTTTTGCTGTCTCTTCTTTCTCTCACAGTGTATTAGTCAGGGTTCTTCAGAGAAATATCATATACATATATTATATATATGTATACATATAATATATGTATATGTGTGTGTGTGTGTGTGTGTGTGTGTGTGTGTGTGTGTATGTGTGTATGGTACTAAATCATACAAGCATCCTTAGCAATGTGTAGCCATCCAACTCACTATATTAATGAGAGAGGTTGAATTATGGAAAAATGACAGAAGCTGAGTTGTTCCTACCTGGAAGCTGGAGATCCTTAGTTGAAGGCCCCAAACCCCCAAACAGGGGAGCCGAAAGCTTAATTTTTCAGTCTGAGGCCAAGACCTGAAGACCTTACTGACCAACCACCTGTGCAACTTCCTTTGTCTGCAGGTCAGACAACCTGTTATTTTGATGTCTAAAGGCTAGTGTTTCAGCTACTAGACAGAGAATCCACATTCTGTCTAACTTTTTGCTCCATCCAGGCCTTTAGTTCCTTGATGGTGCCCTCCCAAAAGAGGTGAATAGATCTTCCTCACTCAAGCTATTGATTCAGATGCCAATCTCTTCTAGAAACACCTCCCAGACACCCCACCCCCAAATATGCTTTACCAGACTGCTGGACACCCCTTAACCAGTCAGTTGACCTGAAAAGTTAATTACCACAGATGAAATGTAAGCATATTGTTTCAGTCAAAGTTCTATTGCTGTGAAGAGATGCCATGACCACAGCAACTCTCATAAAAAAAAGCATTTAATTGGGGCTGGCTTATGTTCAGAGGTTTAGTCCATTATCTTCGTGGTGGGAAGCATGGCGGTATTCAGGCAGACATTGTGCTGGAGAGGTAGCTGAGAGTTCTATATCTTGGCAGGCATCAGGAAGAGAGAGATACTGGGCCTGGCTTGAGCATTTGAAACCCCAAAGCACACCCTCAGTGACATACTTCCTCCAACAAAGCCACACCTCCTGATCCCTGTCAAGTAGTGCCTATCTCTAATAACCAAGAATTCAAATCTATGAGACTCTGGGTGCCAGTCTTACTCAAACCACCCCACAAATCCCAGAGTTGCTTCTCTCTGTCTGTAGTTTTATCCTGGCGGTTCCATATAGGCAAAGAGCTTTAGCTGCTGTGTATATCCTGATGACTTAAGAGCTTCTTACTACTGATTTCAAGCTCTCTTTAGAATACTAGGTTCTTCTATGCAACAACTCCCTATTTTGCATTCCTGCATGGCTAATAGGGGCTTCCAACCTAGTTGCAGACCGGCATCCACAGTAGAGCTGAACAAGCTCAGTTCTCTTTATTTTCACTCATTCCTGCTGTCATTATGTCCCTCCTGTTCTGCATGAGTAGCCGTGTAGCTGTTCTTTCTTCATCCTTGCTTCTACACAGGTCCAGAGTAAGATCAGGTCATGTGCCTTTCTTGGCCCAAACCCTCCACTATCTTTCCAATTCTTTTGTCATAAGGTCCAGGCAGGTCTGGCTGGACAGTCTCCACCATCCTTCCATGCTGTGCCTCCCTAGGCATCCTCATCTGTCGCCTCTTAGCCTGCTTGTTGAGTTTCCTTCACTTGTCCTAGGTATACTTTGCTCTGAGGTCTTTATACTTGCGGTGTCTTTTCTGGAGAATGTTCTAGATTTGTCTACATCTTGCTTCCATACCATTGACTTCCGTGTCATCATCCTTACTTGGAGAAGTAAGTAAAAACCTTTATTTGGTTTTTATCATAGTATGGTTCACTTCCTGATGCTCTTTCTTGCTTTGTAGTTGTAGATGTGGATGTAGATGTTGATTCGCTCAGATGTCTTCATTGATTCGAGGAAAGGGCTTTTATTCTTTACTTAATTAAATCACTGGTTCTTGCTGGGAGCTCTGGAGCCTTAGAGCATTTTGGCCTCTTTTCAATCTAGTCTTAATCCTTGAACTGGAAGGCTTTAAGTTTTCATAAATCTAGAACATCTAGACTGCTAGTCCAGACTTAGAAGGCTTCAACCTTAGCCTTCTGAGACCTACAGCTGACTGAACCACTCTGATTAGCTCCTTCTGAACTCTGACTCTTTTGGTTCTGGACTTCTTCTGCTATGTCTCTGTGTCTCTCCCTGAGCTCTCACTACTCTATTCTGTCTCTGACTGCTTAACTGACTTCAGTAACTCCTCTGTAACTGACTCTTCACCTTACTCTGTAACTGCTCCTCAACTAACTCCTCTGTCTGCTTCTATTAACTGACTCTTACTGATTCTGTTAACTCAGTCTCTAACTCCTATGTAACTCTCTTTTACTGAGCTGAGAGCCTGCCTTTTCTTGTGAGAGTTGGGCATGTCCTTACTCATCTAACTCCTCCCCTGATTAGTCACTTTGTCTGCCATTCACTCTGACTCATCTCAGATGTCACTTCCTGTGTGACACTGACTCCTTCTGAGTTCTGCTTCCTGTGTCTGCTTCCACTGTTTTTTCTAGGTATTAAAGGTGTGGATTACCACTGCCTTCTGAATGCTGGATTAAAGGTGTTTGCTTCCACTGTTTTCTGAATACTAGATTAAAGGTGTGTCTACATTCCATCCAGACCGCCAAGGCGGTCTACATTCCGAGCTACATCTAGCATTCACACAGGGCTATTCCTCTACATAGTTGTTGCTATTTCTTGTTTATGATCTCTCTCTTCCATCAGAGAGTGAGAACTTTGGGGGATATGGCCTTCATATTATGCATTACTGTATCCACACTCTCTGACATACAAAAGGTGCTTAATACACATTTAAAGGAATACATTCTTACTGTGCAGTGATCTATATTTCCGGTTTTGCCTTCCCCATCCTTCCTGCGCTAAACTTTTAAAGTAAACTGGGACAAGGATGTGGGAAGTCTCAAATAGGCAGATGCTTGCCAGGCCAAGATGTGAGTGTGAGGGACCCATATATTAACATATCCACAATTGGAGTGTTTCATAAGAAAGGACTGGACAGAGCTAGGAACCTTAGGATAGAAAAGCCCTTGAAGCAGAATCTTTCCTGACCAGGAAGCTTTGTCTTTGGACTCCCAGCTTCCTGTGCCATTGGAAAGATGTTTCTGTTGTGAGATCAGAGCATTGAGCCAGATATGATAGGATTACCCATTTATAAACCTCATGATTCTGTAGCCTCTGTGGGCAGGGTCCCCTTTACATCAGCCTCGTGAGTTTGGTGTAGTGTGCATCCTCTGGGTGATGGATTAGTTCTTCAGATGCAGACAAAACAAGACCTCTAAACCCTGTGTTGGGTCTTTGGTGTATTTACCAGAGAACAAAGATCATTTGGGAAACCCGTAAGAAACAGACTAACAATTTCTGTTGGGAGAAACATCTTTTCATTATTTCTGAATTTGTTAATTCTTAGTCTCACTCATTCACTAAGCAGATTTTGAAACCTACTATGCACTAATTCCTCCTTAGGTCCTGGGACACAGCTACAAGCTCATTATTTCATAATATAGGATCTAGAGGAAACGACATCATGCATACGTGAAGGAGTTAGAGAATATGGCAATTTCAGAAAGTGGGTAATGGCCATGAAACAGTGAGCTGGGCCCTGTTGATGGGGAGGAATCAGGAGTGGGACAACATTAGCTTCATCAATCAAGGAAGGCCTCTTTGGTCAGATTAGGCTTAACTTTGAATGGGAACATAGGAAGAAAGCCATGGATGACTCATAGGGAGGAGCTTTAACTCTCTTTCTCTGAATGAAAATGCCAAATCTTGGTTGAAGAAGAAATGATAGGAGTCACACCTACAACATATACTATCTAAGACTAGAGTTGAGTTGTTGTCAGTTGTGGAATGAATTGCATCTTCATATGATGAACTCTTAATGCCGGTACTTTAGAATATAACTGTATTTGGGAATACGGTCTTCAAGGAGGCACCGTGAAATGGTGTCATTAGGGTGAGTTCTGATCTAAATGACTGGTGTCCCTGTAAGAAGATATTAGGGCACAGACTTAACACAGGTGGAGGATCATGTGAAGACAAGGGAGAAAGAAGACAGCTGTCTAAAAGCCAAAGAGAAAGGCCTCAGAGGAAACCACCTTTACCAAAACCTTGTTCATGGTAGTCCCTTTTTAGAACTATGAGGACATAGATTTCTGTTGTTTAAGCCACCCAGGCTGTGGTATTTTATTCTTGTAGCCCACGATGATTCATTTTCATAGTCAACTGAACTAGAATTTAGAATCATCTAGGAAACACACCTCTGGACATGAGAGAGAGGGAATTTCTGGATGGATCTGGCAGATCAGGGAGGATTCACTGTGAGGGTGAGTGGCACCATCCCATGGCCTGGCATTGTGAAGTACACAGGAAGAAGAAAGGGAGCTGAGCACCGGAAGTCATTCTCCTGGCTTCCTAACTGCAGATGCAATATGTCCAGCTTCCCTATGCTCCCACTGCCGGCCCTTCCTACAGCCACAGTAAATCCTCCATGCTTTATTTGCCTTTGCCAGCAATGAGAAAAGTAGCAATTACCTAAAGTTAGCCAATCAAAACACTGTCAAAATTATTTCAACTGAGGCAGTCTTGGAGAATCCATACCAAATGGCCAGCTTCAGCTATAGTTTATCCTTCTTCCTGGTTTGTGATCCTTCAACCTTCTCTTTCCCCAAGCAACTGTGGGTTACAGCCCTGTTAACATGGGGTGTCTGAGGCAGCTGCCACCTTTGCTCACCAGTGTCCTTCCCAGGATTTGAACCACTGACCTCACCATTACAAGTGAGTCAGGTCACTGACAAGCATTTTCTCCTGCATGCCCAGACTGTTGGTATATAATTAGCTGTGAGTTACAGTAATGATGAGGGTGATGTGAGGTGCTCAAGGGCCTTTGGAATTTGAGGCTTATAAAAGTATAACTCATTATTATCATTACCACCATTACTATAATCAGGTACAGATACAGGTACCTGGATTTAAAAAAAAAAGCATTTCTCACTAAAGTAATGACACTTGATCATAGAAGTATCTAAAAATCTTTATTTTTCTTACTTTAGAAATGTGATGATCAAGTGTTATCATGATAATTAGAGAAATCTTAAAAATTCAGGCAGGACCTACACAGAGGACAGGTGTTCACTTCCTTCCTTCCTCCCTCCTTCCCTCCCTCCCTCCCTCCCTCCCTCCCTCCCTCCCTCCCTTCCCTCCCTCCCTTCCTTCCTTCCTTCCTTCTTTCTTTCTTTCTTTCTTTCTTTCTTTCTTTCTTTCTTTCTTTCTTTCTTTCTTTCTTTCTTTCTTTCTTTCTCCTTCTCCCTTTCTTTCCTCCCTCCCTCCCTCCCTTTCTCTCCCTCCTTTTTCTTTTCCTCCCTCCCTCCTCTCCCTCCCTTCCCTCCCTCCTTCCTTGCCCCTCCTTCCCTCCCTTCCTTCCTTTCTTGTTTCTTTCTTAATCTCCATGTTCTCACTGACGCCTATTAAACACTTACGAGGTTTGGGCCTTTGGCACTTTGTGTTGGAGACAGGACACTGGAGATATCTGTTTTGGAAAAAGGAAATCACCTATAAAATATAATCTGCCTCTAATAGCACACCGACCGACAGTGAGCAACTTCCAAAAGATGTGGCGTTGGGCTATGCCCGCCGTACCTGAAGAGCATGCGGTGTGAATAAGACAAGCTTTATTACTTAGAAAATGCAGTAAAATTTGAAGCCAATTTGAAGGGTGTGTGCAAGCAAGCAGGCAGGGCAGATGTTGTAAGTAGCCTTGAAACTGGCTGCAGCTGTAGCCACTGGGCGAAGGAGGGCACCTAAGACAATAGGCCTTTGTCTTTCCTGTCCTCTGTCTCTTTCTTTCCTCCCCTTCTTTCTCTTTTCCTTGTCTTTTCTTTCATTTTAGTTGAGTTGTGAGGGGGTAAAAAACATTAGAGGTAAGATCTGTCTGTCAGCACCTTTCAAGCTGGAACTCTCCCTTGGGATGAGGAAACTGAGTGAGCTCAGTTGTATGGGCTAATGCATGGGGAAAAGAAATCCTGATTTCTTCCTTTCCTCTTTTCTTTAGTTCTACTGGGTTTTGCTCACAAGCCAAAGAAGGAACAGAATAAAGCAGATTTCAGAGGGATCTTTCACAGCTGAAAGCAAATTCTGAGGAAATATGGTAATTCTGAGAAGCCTTAATTAATATCTGACTGGTGATCAGTACTGTGGGGCTTGTGGAGAGGGTGAGTGAGGTAGGAACTGAGCAGTTCTGTCACAAAAGGCCAGAGGACTGCAAAGCTAGTGCAGGTGGAGGGAGGGAGGGAGGGACGGAGGGAAGAATGCAGAGAGATGAGTGGGGGGTTGGCACAGAGACAGAGAAGGAGAGAAACACTAGACTCTTGGCCTAGTGAACAGCAGATACATGGAATATAGTAACTGCTTAGGCTTTATTAAAAAGGCCTTTCCTCTCTGTGACCTTTGGTGTTCTTGTCTATGAGGTAGGTTCACCCTGCACCCATGTCTGCATAGCCAACAAATCAACGAAAACAAACATGTGCCCTATCCTAGTAATACCACCTTACACTAAACCAGAGAACCTGAGAAGCAATAGCAAATTGAAAACAGACTGAAACCAAACCTGGAAACCAACCAAACAAGTTAGCTGGCCGGGAGAATAACTTCAACTCATTTTTAACATCATACTGAACCTGAGGATCTAAATGTTTGATTGAAGATCAGATCCCCCCCCCCCCCAGCCCCTCACTGACAACAAGTGTGCTGGTAGACAGAGATAAAAATCTTAGTTCACGGGTGTGCTTGGGTGCCTTGTCCCCAGCCTGATGTCCCTCGCTTTGGCTTGTGAAGCTCTCTGTCCATTGGTACCACGTTCCATCTTGTCTTTCACCTACCTTTTCTGCTCTTAATAGAATGCCCCTCCCCTTGCGTGGGATTCATGTCTGCTCCCAGAGTCCTCTTCTTGCCTTGCTTGTCTTAGTCTGTGTTCTCGTTTATGTCTTTGCTTTTTTGAAATTAGCAGTGTCCCTGTAAGTGTCCCTAACCATTCATCCATCCATCCATCCATGTCTTTCATGTCTAGACTGTCAGCCATTATATACCAGATATTGTGTAAGTTTCCTCGGGATATGAATGACTCAGGCAGAGTCACTGCTTTTAACTCTTTTTGGCTTGTTCTTTTCTTCTCAGAAGGGGGCAAGGTGGGAAGAGAACTCACCAAAACAAGTTTACAAGTTCTGTGCTGGTGTGGTCTGAATCTCACTGTATTCTGCTCCTGTCCCCCACCCCAAATAAAGCCCTTCCTGGCACTCTGGGGCACCTCATGGTCCCCTGTGTTATCACCATAAGTGGCCAGATTAGAATGTCTGTAAAGACTTACCGTCTTTACCGTCTCTGGCTCTGTCATGACCACTGGGCAAGCTTCAGCTTCTGCTGCTGGCCATCCCCTGTGGAGACATCCTTTTCATTCCTGCTTCCTTTGGCTGTGACTGTTACCCTCAAATGTAGCCTTCTGCCTTGCCAAGGCCATACTAAGGGCACATGCAGAAGAGGAGCCTAAGGTTTCAGCCCTAGGAGCAGAGTTATTGGCCTTTTACTCCTAGTCTTTTTGCTCCTTAGAGACGAGGCCCAAGTCCACTAGTGGTAGGGGTACACCCCATCGGGCTTGGTGATCCCTCTACCAATGGAGCCTATTGTGCCAGATTCTGGCTCTCCAAGGAGATGCTCCTACCTAGGAAGTTCCTTTCCTGTCTGCTCATCAGGCCTCTCTTAGCTTCTAGTTCCTGGGTGTGGCCTATGCCTGGGCCCAGTTTAGGCTTCCAGGCTACTTTATCATGGCCTATATACCATGGGGCAGGGGTAGAGTAGAAACATTTCTAGCAAGAATGGAGGGAAATGTTCAAGACAAGGTAAAAAGATAAAGTTTAGAAACCCTGATCTCTTAGCTAGGTGCAAAGCACATGCCTGCAAGCCCAGCACTTGAGAGATGCAGGCAGGAGGGAAGTCACCCATAGCTCCATAGCAAGTTTGAAGTCAACTTGGCCTATGTGAGGCCCTGTCTTAAATATAGAAGTAAAACTGAGTGAGAAGAAGAATCACTTTCTAGATGGTGAGTGGAGGAATCAATTCGTGCAGAAGAACACACATTCTAAGGTGCAAGGGCCTGGAGGAGCCTAGGACTGAGCAGCTTATGGGCATGGAGCTCAGGCTGTGCTTTCAGAGAAGGAAGAAGTGGGGTATTTCAAGTTAGCCTTCCACCAGACTAAAGGCTCTCTGTGCCCCTGTAAAGCACTTGGACTCTGTGTGTGTGTGTGTGTGTGTGTGTGTGTGTGTGTGTGTGTGTAGTGGGTTGGGGGTGTAACAGCAAATAATTCCATAAATTTTGGATTTAAAATTTGTGATTTTGTTCAATGATTCAGTCTTTATCTCACTAGCAAACTCATTCTTGGTGCAGGCAACTTTTCTTAATTATGGTTCTTTTAATGTGTTCACATACATACACACACATATATGCATATATTATATGTATTACAATATATATTACATATATATTACATAATATACACATATATTTAATATAATATATTACACATGTATTACATATATATGTATATATTACATACACACACACACACACACACACACACACACATATGTAAGATCCTACTAGGAATAGCGTATGTCAGAAAAATGGACTTTGCTTAAATTAACTGCTGTGTAACTGATTGCACTTGGTTTCTCAGTAAGTGGAAGGAGATGTTCTTTTAATTATTGGATCAAAAATCCTTAAAGGAAGAAGTGATCAAAGCCAAAATATTAGTCATAGGTGGTAATGGCATGACACTGAGCCATCTCTAAGCTTTTCCAAGTGGCATGGCAAGGACTTTGCAACCTCATCTTGAGTGGGGCCCGTGCTTTTGACTCCTGTGTCTCAGAACAGAAAGGAGGTAGACAGTTCAGTCAAGAGCTCCAATTCAGTAACTATCATTTGTTGGATACTTTATCTAAGAATATCGGGGATACTCTTAAGGGTAGTTAGTGCACTTTGCTTTATTGTGTGTGATCTTGGAGAAGCTACTTATCTCTCTCAATGCTCCTGACTGTGAAAGGGACATTGCAATATCTAGAACACAGACATGATGGAAAAATTTAATTGGATTATCTGTGAGTAATCACCACCACCACTAACAACAACAAAATGACAAAACAAAACAAAACAACAACCCTACCTGTGTCTACAGAACAAAATCTAGACCATTATGATTTACTCAACATGACATCTTCTTTCCATTGGTCACACAGAGAAATTTCTTCTTCTATCCTTCCCTTCAGTACAAAACGCGTCATCAGATGGGCCACACGGGTGAGATGATCTCAGTGGATATACAGTTCTATCTCAGGCCAGGTTCACCCCTGTCTTCTGAGAAGGCTGATCTGGAGGGAGGAACTCAGCCAGGCTGGTTTTGCCAGCAGAGCTGTTCAAGGCGCACTCACGAAGCTCCAGTTGCTTTTGTAGGAGGGCTCTTCCTTGAACAGTGACAACTGGATCTCTTCCATGAACTCATTCATCTTGGTAAAATGAAACCGGAGCTACCCTGGGACTCAGGGCCTTGAGATTCCCTGTGAGATTAGTGGTAGTGGGGGTTTGGAACTTTACTGTCTAGAGTCCCAGACTGAAACATTTTCCCTTACCAGAGGGGACTGCAGCCACTCCAATTCCATTTTCACAAACACTCATTGTCAGAATTCTGTGTTATTTAAGCTGAGCGCTGGAGGTACAAAAGTGAGATCAAGGCCTTAGGGTCTGATACTGCTGTCCAAGAGCATGGTAGCAGGAAATAGTCTCATGAAAATAATCAGCGTTGACTATGTCTGTTAAGAATGTATGTGTGTGCGTTTGTGCCAGAGTACTTGATTCTAGAAAAGGCTGTCACTTCAGCTGAAGGACTTTTGCATGACCGAGGGAGAAGTTATGAGGCAGGAGCTAGAACTGACTGTGAGGGAGGAGCCCTGGGATCCCTGAAGGCAGAGGCTGGGCAGCTCTCATATGTGGGAGCACCTGGCACATTGACAAGTCCAGGATTTCCCCACTGTGAGCTGAGCTCATAAAGCCGGTGCCTGCCTGCCCGCTTGCTCACCACTCGGGTGGAGAAAGCTTCTTGAGGACACCAAAGTCACCTCTAGAAGCCGAAACTGGCAAGGAGCATGGGCCGTGCAGTGTCCACATTAACTCCTTGAGAGCCTGTGGAGAGAGGACAGGCAGCACATCTGTGGGTTAGGCTCTGATCCTGCTTGGGAATGGAACCTTTAAAGGCCTCAGTTTTCTGTCCCTGAGCTGCACAATCCTGGTGCTATTGAAAATGATTGCATTTTCTGCCTGATGCATGTGAGGTCACCCTTCAGGATTAGTGTGTAGGGTGGGAGGAAGGAGAGGGACTCATGGACTGATTTTAGACTGTCTGGTCTGGGCTGATGGTCCAGCTGATTCCTTTCCTTATGGACTCTTTCACGGGGACTCAGAGGACCCAGTCCCTGCGGTATTAGAAGGGTACTGACACAGTTGACATCATTCCTTTGCTTGACTGCCCTTCTTGAATCCCACTCTTGCTGGATCTAGTCACAAAGGACCCCTCATGGCCTGGGTCACAAAACCTCTCTAGGTTGCTGAGCCCCCTATGGGGTTCCGTTTTGGTTTCTAGCCTGCAGTGACAGAACACTGATCTCATGCAAGCCACTGTTCTGGCACCTGATATGTGTTAGCTCATTTAATTCTCACAGGGATTTTTATGAGGTGAGCACATTTATTACCTTGCATTATAAATAAGGAAGCAGCCCCAGAGAAGTCATACAGCTTACTCGAGGACACACAGCTGCTGTGTGTCAGAACGTCAGACCTGCTCATTCTGGCTAGAACGCATGCTAGATGAGGCATGGCTGGCAAGGCAGACAACACCCTGTGAGCTGCAGTTCACTCTTGTCAGTGGAGGCAAACCACTGCCAGCTCCTGTGACCCATGATTCTCTGATGGGACCTACTGTGTCCAAACAATCACACTGAAGTGCCACCATCACACGGGAGAACACTGTCACCTACACAGAACAATACCTTGGCCTCCCCACAGGAGAACACTACCTTGACAGCAGGGTTTGTATTGAGCCATTGCTGGTTTGTTCTAAAGAAATATTCTCACCAAGTGTCTTTGGTATTGTTTCTCCACGTGGCCATGGGCTAAGGATTGTAAATGCAGCCATGGTTCGTTTCTTTCATAAATTCCGCACTGGCCCTGTAGTGCCCCAGTTTGCATCTTCATAGCTATGGTATTTTGGTATTCTGTTGAATTACATTTTGTGTGCCCATGTCACACAAGTTCTTTTGATAACCACAAGAGTTAATCATCCATTCCTGCTCTTTCCAAGATGTTTTCCCAAGGTTCCTTTGCATTGGCTCATGTTCTACCTTGAGATGAGGTGGGATTTGGAACATCCCTGGCCCCAGTCTTTATACAGACCTGGGTGCTAAGGTCTCTTTCACACTCTGCAGTGCTGACTTGCAGTAAGGGGCCCCATGAGTCTGTGGGTTGATACCTTAGCCTACATGGCCCTTCTTCATTCATGTCTGCTGCAAACAGTGTCCCTTGGCCCCCCCTGGGCCCAGAGCTGCGTATTTCAATGGGCAAGTTCTTTTCTCATGTGATGAAGGATCCTGTGAACAAGCTTAGCAACTTTGGGGCGGGACATTTAGGGGTCTCTTGGATACATGAGGGGAAGAACCAACCAGCGGAGTTTCAGTGTTTCAATGGGCCCAGATGTTTGCAGTTTGGTGTGTGTGTGTGTGTGTATGTGTGTGTGTGTGTGTGTGCGCCAGCTCACACACACATACTCGTTGTCTGTGGAGGCTGGAGGAGGATGTCAGATCTACTAGAACTGCAGTTACAGAGAGTTGTAAGCCAACTCTGTGGGTGCTGGGAACTGAACATAGGTCCTCTGCAAGAGAACAAGTGCTTTTAACAGCTGAGCCGTCTCTACAGACTAGGTTTTATTATTTATTTGTAGAATTGTTTTGTGAGGTTGGTTAGCTCATAGGTGATTGTGCAACCTTCGTACAGTCCTGGAAAACCAACATCCTCCCTAGGGGCTTCCACTTCTTAGACACCTCTCTCACTTGTCTGGGCAGTGAACTTGATGATAGGTATTTGTTCACAAATGTATATGTACATATACATATATATGTATCGATATATATGATATGATATATATCAAATGTATGTGATATATAGATATATCTCAAAGCTCAAGGTTGCACAGAGAATTTGTCTACGTGGCTCTTATAAGTGTGGAAAAGCCAAGGAGTAAGGCTGAGTTTGGGAGGGTATGAATGGGTGTCACCCAGGGTCTGCTGTCAGCACTGCTTATCTGGAGCCAGAAGGGTGTGTCTCCTGACACCAGAGTGGCAGTTCTGAGGTGGGAGGGACTGTATCCTCCTAATTGCTGTGTTGATTGCTACCAGTGTGGAGACCCATGCAGACAGGCAAGTTTTAAATACTTACCCTCTTTTTACTTTCCTGTAGTTTGTAGAAGCATCAGGCTTGGCAAACTACACTTAGCATACTAGATATTTCTTAAACAGCATATGGCGCAGCAATTCTTACATGATAAAATAAATGTCTGAAATCTACAGTGAATTTAACTTTTTCAAGGCCATCAAAATGTAGCCAATTCCTTATCCATTAAAAAAATCTCTCTCATTGTTATAAAGGGATGTCTCCTCTCCAGTGTTCTAATTTGCCCTCACATAATTAATTCTCTCTCTCCCTCTAAACAATATCTTTCTTTTCTTTTTTTAAAAACAGAAAATATTCTATAGTAGAATTATTACTCAAGTTGTTTAAGGGATTGAGTAAAAAATGTTTAAAAGAAATACATCATATTTAAAGCTTTTGATAAATTTTATGGCTTCTCACAAATAATGTAGTTAAAATAAGCTGGAAGGGAAGAAAAAAGACTCAAAAAGAAATGTTTAGCAAGCGTTCCTGATGGCTTCAGCCATTACAAAGTAAACAGTCTTTAGTGGCTAGAATTTTCTGAGATGTGCTTTGGATTGATGTGGGCTTTGAGTTTATACTTCAGAGCTTGATCTTAAAACCAGCCTTAGCCAGACTCTGTCCTCTGTCCTCTGTCTCCTGCTGCCATTCCTGACCCATGCAGTGTGGCTGGCATCCTCTGAGTCCCTTGAAAAGAAGCTGGTCTGGCAAATCAGCATGGTTTCTGTCTTTACCATCCTGGCCTCTTAGTCTTCCTCTTCTGTTCTGGGGCCAAGGTCAGAGAACTAGATGTCACTTGTCCTAAGTGGCTTCCAGATGGGATAAGGCTCCCAAAGGACCAGCCACCAACCAGCGTGAAGACAAGACCATAGGCTGATACCAGATACCAGTCCTCTGCAGGCTCAGAGGTGATGGTAGGGTATCTATACATTCCAGGCTTTCAAATTCTTGATTTTGACTTAATGGTAGGTTGTAAGATCGGTTTTGGGTTTAGTATTTTAAAATAACCACACGCACGCACACGTGCGCGTGTGCGCGCGCGCACACACACACACACACACACACACATCCCACTTATACACCTGTGGATGTTTTCCTCCAGAGTCACACACAGATCTAATACACTCAGTTGTAGGTGAATGAGGCCAGTTTAAAGTCACACATGCTTCTCTATAAATCCAGGACAATCAGGAGCTAGAACAGTTCCATGTCCCAGGGTGAAAGACTGGAATGTGAGCTGCTAAGGCAGAGCAGTCTGAATGTCTCTTCTTGATCATCTCAAAGCCAGAAAGAACCCAGAAAAAGGGAAGGAATTTAGGGAAAAGGAAAAATGTTAAATATCTTAACATATGAACCTGGAGCAAGTCGTGGACATTTTTTTCTTCTTGGTTCCTCATTGCCTTTCTCTCTCCTTCTTGTCTGATATTGTTACTCTGAATTTCAAGATGGAGGTATCTATCTCCTTAAATGTGAATGTGAATGACTGAAGACTACCATAATCTGATGAAAAATCTATGCTGAGAGAGGAGACACCATATTTAACCTACCTTGATATGTCCATGAATAAGGGTGTGAAGCTAAGAGAAGGCAAAATTGGGCCGAACATCAAGGGAAAGATTGCCTAACAGAAAGGTCAATGAGATGCTGGAAAGGTTTCCCAGGGGGCTCGTGGTGGGGCTAATGTGCTGGAATCATTTACACATTGGCTGCTGAAAAACCCGAGAGAGTGCTGAGGGGACAGGACTGAGTTGTCAGGAGAGTGGACAGGACAACTCCCAGGTCTTTGCCATCTTTAGAGTGGAATGACTTGGTGATTGCCGGCTTCTTCTGGAAGTACTCCAGCAGCAGCTGCTCTCTGGGGGCTGAAACACAGGAAATAATCATCCAGAAGACCTATAATGGTGAAATATGTTTGAGGAATCTTCCATTCCTGGTCTCTTTGTCCCCTCACATTCCATTCAACGTGCTGGAGAAGTGACTAGGATAAAAGAAATAAGGAATAAGTTCAGTGACTCAAAGCTGCCATTATTATTTGAATTATCCATTCAAAATATTTGATCCGATGAAAGCTATTCTTCAGGTTATATTTAAGCACACACACATTATTTTTTTTTCCCTGGGGTTTTTACCATACTAAATGTGCTGGTTTGCTTTTTTTGTCAACTTGACAAAACCTAGGGTCATCTGAGAAGAGGAAATCTCAACTGGGAACATTCTCCACCATATTGTAGGCAGGCAAATCTGAGAATGTGTCTCCATCAGATTACCTGTGGGTAAATATGTGGTGGCATTTTCTTGATTGGGAGAAGTGATACCTCTGGGCAGGTGGTCTTGGCTTGTATAAGAAATAGTCAAAGCAAGTCACGGGGAGCAAGCAGGTAGGCAGTACTCCTCCGTGGCTTCTCCTTTGGTTTCCGTCTCCAGGTTCCTACCTGGGCTTCCTCCCCTGACTTCTATTCATGATAGATTGTAAACTGTGAGATGAAATGTGTGCCCTTTCCTCCCCAAGTTGCTTTTGGTAGTGGTGTTTACCACATCTCTAGAAATCAAGCTGAGACAGTAAGTATCTTCTTTCTCGACACGCTGTTCTGGTGTCGTGTAGAAAAAGCAGCTTGGGGATGTCTGAGACGAGAACACTGGTTCCATTGGCAGCATGGTAAGAATGCTTGCGTGTCTGCAATGCACACTTCAGAATTTCTCAGAAAACATATTTCCCCAAATGCCAACCTTCTGCTGAGACAGAAATGACCTACTTTGTGAGGATCACTTGTATTGAAATCTAAGCTTGTGCGTTTTCTTCAACTGGGAACAGAAGAAGGTGAGTCTAAGTGATGCCCTGAGCCAGGCATGCTCACAAGGTACTGGGACCAGCTAAAGTACTGGGCTCTAAGTGCTTCATGGGCATCCACTCATTTACTTTATCGCAGCCACCCAGGAGGTATGAACTATTGTTACAGTTTAGGAAACATTCACAGCGAGGTTACAGATCTTGCCCAAACTCACAAAACTAGTATGATCCAGAGTGTGAATTTGATACTTTATTCCTACTTAAAATCTGTTTTCCAAACCATTATTAGTCTACTGCTTTGGTTAGCATGGATCCTTATTCCATGGATCCAATGGAATAAGCCAGGTGGGGTTAGAGAGATGGCTCAGCAATTAAGAGTACTTTTTGCTTTTGTAGAGGACTTGAGTTCAGGTCCCAGACCCCACATGATGGATTACAACCATCCCAACTCCAGTTTCAGGGCATCCGGTGCCATCTTCTAACCTCCCCAGGTGCTGTATACATGTGGTACACAGACGTCCAAGCAGACAAAACACTCAAACACATAATAAAATAAAATAAATTTAAACTATTGTTTTTAAAAGAAAAGAGTAAGCCAGATGGGTGAGCTTAAGTATAATCCTAGTAATTGAGAAGCTGAGGCAGGAGAATGTCCAACTTGAAGCCAGCTTGGGCTACATAGGGAGGGAGATCCTGTCAAAAACTAAAACAATAACAGGATTGGAGGGAAGGGAGGAGAGGGATTCACTTTGGAGTCTCCTATTCACTGATGACTCTCCAGAACCCAACCTATAACAGGTACCCACCAAACTTTGGCAAAATGCATGAATGGATCAGTTGGTACCAAGGCCAAACTTATTTATTTCAAATTTGCAGAATAGCAAAAGCACTCTCTGTCTCGTTCTGGTGATCTTGACTGTCTTTTAGCTTTGAAAATTTTCTTCTTGGATGTCATCTTTGACTTCTCAGAGTAGGTGAGATACTTTTGATACAGGATCTGAAAGTACCTGAAGTCCCATGACATGGCGATTATCATACTATATTGTACTAGCTTGCTCAGTTGTCTATCTTCCTGGCTTTCTTCTATGCTCTCAAAACTCTTTTTTTTCCTCTTGCCATTGTAACTAGAGACCCAGCACTGAACTGGACATAAAGAGGTCTATTTGTGTGTGGGAGTTGAAAGAATAATAGGGAGTGTGTTTCAACTGAACTTTCTGCTTGTTATTTATGAAGAACTTCCCTATTCTGTAGTAGATAGCTCCTGCAGCCTAATAAATTGTTAAAACAAAAAACAAACCCAGCAACTTCAAACAATAGTAGGTATGTGTGTAGTCTTTAGAGTTTTCAGGAGGTCTGGCTCAGGGCAAGGAGTCAGATGTTAGCAAGGGCTGCAGTTGTCTGAAGGGTTGACTGAGGCTGGAGGATTCCCTTCCAAGATGGCATACTCTAATGACTGCTGTTGGCAGGTCTCTGTGACTTTATGCATGAGCCTCTCCACAGGACAGCTTGAGTGTCTTCACGATATGGTGGCTCCAACCAGAGCGAATGGTATAGCAGAACATGGTGGAGATGCAATGCCCAGTGTGAGCCTCTTGGAAGTCATTATGATCTATTGGTCATACAAATTGATCTTGATTCAGTCTGACTAATATTCTTCCTGGATACCAGGAGGCGGGGTCATAGGGGACCATGCTAAAGATTGGTTACCAGACATTTTCCATGACTTCTTCCCATCAAGTGTATAAGATACATCCATTTTACACATGAAAAAAACTCAGAAATTGAGGTTGATAATCACATGCCTAAGAATCTAACTCCTAGAACCATAATTTTTCCTAATAACATGTGCTTCTTTCAATTATCATAGTTTATGAGGATTAACTGAAGAATAGTTTTGAGGAAACTCAAGACATAAAGATTTAAATACCAAGCTGGAAGACTCTTCATATTATAAAAGGATGATGTGCTGTGCTTTTTTCTTTTTTCTTTTATTTCTCTTTTTGGTTTTTGGAGACAGGGTTTCTCTGCTGTAACCCTGGCTGTCCTGGAACTCACTCTGTAGACCAGGCTGGCCTGGAACTCACAGAGATCTGCCTACCTCTGCATCCCGAGTGCTAGTATTAAAGGTGTGTGCCACCGCCACCCAGAAAAAAAGATGATTTAAATGGAATATTCAAAGATTTTTATATCAGTTGTACAGACATTTATTAGCTAATAGAAATATACTTTAGAAAACACATATGTATGGGAAATAAACATATTAGACCTTAGTCTTCTTCAATACCATTCTCCTGCCCTAGGCCAGAGCTAACTTACATTGAAAGTTTATTAAACGAATGATCATGTCAAAAGATCTGTGACTTTAGTTTCTCATGAAGCTTTTTACACATGAAAAATATTGACATATTTTTGGGATACATTTTACTATTTTGTAACTAAGAGTCTGATCCCTATTGAGCTTTGCATTGCAGACTGCCTAAAACTTATTTAGATGTTAGTGCTGGCCCAAAGTAACACATTATGGAATTTTCATCCCTGCTGAGTTATGAGGCTTAAAAACTGACACATATTTAATGAAAACAAATGAAAAAATACAAAGAAAAATTTCATCTAAATAATGGATAGGAAATCTGATTTTCAGAAGATGGAGGTAAATAGAGTGATGTTTATTTTTTTTCAATTAACCAACCAAGCCAATAATCTAAGTTGAAAAAATTTGAGAACACATACCATGGAATTAAAAAAAATTAAATTGCATTCCAATTATGCTAGAGGCTTGAGGAATTTCTATTAGACATCTTTAAGCAACCAGAAGAAACAGTGTTTTCTGATTTAGACACTATTATTATTTCTCTGAGATGCTTCTATATCAAGTCTTGTGAGAAAAATGAGTGAATTAATGAACTCTTGCTAGTATGGCCACTAGCATAAATTCACATAAAGGATCAAATTATGGCAGGTCATAGATACAAGATGGGAGATGACAGATTGATGCTTGATGAATGACTGCTGCCAAGGATAGGCAGGCTAGTATTGTAGTTCTAATCACACTGACAACCTGGTAAGTGTAAGTATTACAGCTCAGATGGGAAGGCATCCTGGCAGCCGGGAGCCAAGGAACACCACAAAGTTACACTGCACAACAAATCCTACACAAAAGATTTATTGGGAAAGAAAAACCCAGGAAGGTGGCTGCCTCTGCTTAGGCAAGAAGCAGCAGAGAACTGAGTAGAATGCAGGCCTTATGTATTGGGGGCTGTGGCTTAGCTATTCTCCTGTCTTGAGGGGCTGGGAACTCGAGACTGGGAAAAGGCCGTTGGGACTGGTGCAGAGGTCTGGGGGGCAGGGCCTGTTGAGGAACTCAAAATGGCTGTTATTGTCTTTAGCCACAATCCCACCTCTGGGGGATGGGGCCTAGCTGCTCTTGGGCCTAGAGGGGTGGTAAACAGCCTTTATAGCTGTTAGAGAAGTCTGGGGGGAGGATGGGGGGGCTAGCCACTTGCAGGTCTTGAGGGGTCTATATTTCCCCTGTTTTGTTTATATTGGTAAACAATCAGGGGTTGGGAAAGGGGGCAATGTTATAATTAGACCACTTCCTACTGAAGGGGGGCATTGGAGTACTTGGGGCACGCTTGATAGGGCGTTGCAGGTCTCCGGCTCCATAGCTAGGGGCTGGTAATTCTGTAATAGCTGATTAGAAGTCTGGATAGAAAATTTTTTGGATCTGTTTTTGAAGAAATCCAGACAAGAAGTGTATCAGGCAGGGGACAACTCGTAGGATGTAGAAAAGGAAGAGAAGAAGAGTTAAAAAGAGTAGCATCCAATTCCATATTGGATTGTCAATGAGCCACTGGCCAGTGGCATCAAACTGTCTCCTGGTTTTGGAGTTGTCAGATCTCATCATTCACTACACCTGACTGGTTGACATGAAAGAAACACTCCTCCCTGAGGAAGAGACGAAGACCGCCTCTGTGCCGTTAGCGAGTCTAATCCTTACAGATTTTGTAACACTATGGTGGCCAGTGACTGGACTTGGACTTGGAGGATGAGGATGGTCTGAGCCACCTGTTGAAGATCTTGGATGAGCTGAGAGGCAAACCAATGGTAAAAACTAGGGAAGTAGTCAGTCCTGCCACTCCAGTGGTAACCCTGGACTTCGAGAAAGAGTAGGACCCGAAGCACTCATGTGTTACACCATGTCACTATAAACCCAGTGAAGGGACCTGTTGGGGAAGTTTATTGTTAGTTATGTTTGAAATTGTTTTATGAACTGTTGGATGAGGGTCTGCCCAGGTCTTGGCATTTTGTATGGTTTGCAGGTGTTGGATTTCTGTGGAGGTTGTTTAATTGCGAGTGGTCTGCACCTGAGGTGTTCTGAAAGATAAAAACATCTGAGCTGAGATGCTCGGGGTTCCGCTATGGAGTATGGCACTGGCTGTGGCGACAGTTCCCTCTGCTGGGGTCTGGCAGGGCTTCCATGTATGAAAATGCCTCTTTGTCTTCCTTGGTGAGACAACACAGCAGTGTTCAACTACAAATGGCCTACAATGTGGGGCATGGCATCATACCGGCCTGATCCAGCCTGGAGACAAGGAAGAAAGTAAAATTCAAGACCTCACAGAGTCCAGTAAAATACGCTCAGGGAAGCTACCGAAGGATAGAGATTGAGGTATTAATTAAAGGCTCCTGAAGGAAAAGTAGAAAGAGAAGGAGAAATAAGAGAAAATAAGAAGAGAAAATTGTGAAAATTAAGTGAGAAAGAGGGCTCAAAAGTGAGAGCCCAGAAGAGAGGCCTTTAGAGGAAGACATTTTTTTTCATGGTGAAAACAGAGTTCATCCAGGAGTAGGATTAAAACAAGGTTCTAACCGCTTTTCCTGATCATGGAGCCTATGCTCCCTCCTGCTGCTGGTGGTAGCATTCTGTTTCATGAACTGAGTTTTCTGATAGCTTTTTTGTGTGTGCCTGAAGCTCAAGATCTTGTGTTTGAGGTCTATGAAGAAGGGTATATGTTTCTCCATAGCGATGGTGAGAAAAAAACACCAAACCACTGAAATGTTTCAACCCAAGATTCTTCCCACTGGCCCAGGAACCCCTGCTATAGTGGAAGATGCAGCTTAGAGGCAAAAAAAAGCTGCTTAGTTAAACTGGACAGTTTCCCTCCCTCACCCTCCACCCCCCAGCCTGCAAACCTGACTATAAGATGTCCAGATACTGATGATGGTAATGAGAACTCCATCCACAAGAGAACCCTTCCTGCAGACAAGGTCCAATTATTTTTCCAGCAGACCAGACTCTATCTTAAAATCTGGAAAGTGTTTCTTCAGGGTCAGCACACAGAAGCTGTCTTCTAGAACTGGCTGAGGTTGTATCTCATGCTTGCAGCCAAACTTGGTACTGTAAGAGTCACCAGCTGGTGCTGGATTTGAAGACATGAAGGGATCATGCAGAGCTGCTGAGGCTTGACACCATAAGAGGCCAGGAGAGGCCATTAGTGAAGGTGCAGCCAAAGTAGCAGTTGAAGGTCCAGATTGAAGGGGTAATGCAGAGTTGAGGCTTAGCACCATAAAAAGAGCCCAGGAGAGGCTATTGGTAAAAATGCAGCCCAGTGGCAGCAAGGGACCCCAGCTGTTTTTGAGATGCCAGTATTGAGGGATGACCAACAATAACAGCAGCAACAGTGGAATGGAGCCAGTCAGAGCCTGGTAGGTAAACTGTGTGTGCTGCAGAGGGCAGAGCCAGAGAAGTGATCCAAGCACTTTGGAGGAGCCCAGAAGGTCGTGAGTGAATTTCAGAAAATTGGACATTGATAATGTTTTTCTGCCATCCAAAGACATTGTGAAAACTTGATAGATGTTTGGTTTCATTTGGTCATGTGCATTAGAAGCCTCATAATTGTTCCTCTTGTAAATGGTTTTGTTGGTATCGTGTTAAATTGTGTTGTAAGGCAAAGCATTTTTTTTTATATAGAAAAGGGGAAATGTTGGAGAAGTTTATTTTTAGTTAAGTTTGAAATTGTTTTATGAACTGTTGGGTGAGGGTCTGTCTAGGTTTTGGCATTTGTATTGTTTTCAGGTGTTGGATTTCTGTGGGGATTGTTTAATTGCTAATGATCTGCATGTGCTATCAGTTGAACACCTGAGGAGTTCTGAAAGTATAAAAACACCTGAACTGAAATGCTTGGGGTTCCACTATCGATCCAGTATGGCACTGGCCATGAAGGAGGTTCCCTCTGCTGAGGTCTGGAAGGATTTGAGTCTATGAAAATGCCTCCTTGTCTCTCTTGCTGGTAGGCAATGGTAAACTCGAGTGCTGCAGAGAATCAAAGAATTGTGAATGTTTGAGTCTAGGGGCTGGGTGACGGTACTAAAGGTTAAGGTCTTATTACAGTCTAAGGAATTCAGAGTGCCCACAAAGCATGTTCCTGAGAAGTTAAAGCAGTGTGTGATATTGAAGAGAGAGATCTGAGAGAGATCAAGGGTGGGTAGTGATGTTTGGATTAGAATAATTAATGAGTGGTGTGGTGAGAGGGTCTAATAAGCTAATAGGCAAGGTTACAAATGGTGGTCATGAGTTTGATCCAGGAGGGACACACAACCAACGTTCTCCAAATCGGTCAGGCAGAGTGTTATTCAATAGCTGATGGGTGGAGGTTAACATTTGAGACAAGAGATGGTGTGACAGAGAGGTGGGATCAATGTCATCTAAAAGGGGTGATGTTAGAGATTTAAGGACCTTCGAGGAGTGTTGAGCAGCTTCTATCTTGTCTATACCTAAGGGTTGAGAGAGTAGGGTGTGTACCTTCAGTATTTTGATCATGCCTGATGGGAGGTTGTGAGAAATGCTATAGAAAGTTTCCCAATGATCCTTGTCTCTCATTTGGGGTACCATGGGTTCTTAATTAGGTTATTAAAAAAAAACCCCATTCTGTATAAAAGAGAATGCCTTCCTGAACATGTATCATGTCTCCTACAGGATCAATAAGGGCAGCCCCCGTAAGTCTCTGGCAAACATCATCAGTAATCTCTAGTTTGATCAAGGAGAAAGCAAGCAGAGGGGACAGCTGTTTTAAGAAATTGATTTAGATGTTACAGAGATAAGTGTCTCCTTTTGATAATATGCTGATGAGCAGTCTTCCAGACCCTACCGTGTGAGCGGTTTAGTTGAACCATTGAGTATAGATTTCCTGAACCTCAAATCTCCATACACAGTATTTGCTACTGATGGGACAAGCAAGAGATAATAGGAGAGGTAACCCAACAGGGTTTGGCTTAGGTCTAGGTTGATGGATGAGGCCTCATTCTCTTGAGACTGGAGGCAAGCTGGTCAACCTTGGTATCTTCTGAAACTTAAGAGAGCAAGGTCCTGTTGGGGTCGAAAAGGAGAATTATCTTAAGACAATGATATAAAGGGCTTAAGACGAGAAAGATGAATCCAGCGAGGGAAACCATTGAGTTTAGCCATGACTGGGGTAGTAAGGATGACTCTGAAGGGGCCTGTCCACTTAGGAGAAAGAGGAGGGGGATTGGAACTGGAAGGAGAGAGAAGGACCAAATGCCTGATGCTGATCGAGGAGGAAAGGGGTCGTGATGAGTTGAAGCAAGTAGTGGTGGGTGAAGTTTCAAAGGAGAGTACAAAGATAGCCTAATGAAGGAGTAAGGAGGTGATTAAGGAGAAACACTAGGCCAGGAGGCAGGGTCGGCCATCCATACACAGCTCAAAAGGGGAGATAGAGAGAGGATTCTTTGGGAGGATTCTCAGTCTCAGGAAAGCCAAGGGCAGGAGTTTTATCCAACCAGCATGAAGTTCTTAGGAGCATTGGATAAGAATGTTCTTAAGAGAGTGATTGGTTCATTTAATATTGCCCAAGGACTGGGGATAGTAGGGGATATGGAAACACCATGAGATATTAAGGGCTTTGGCTAAAGTTTGGGAGATTCGAGAGGTAAACTCAGGGCTATTATCTGATTGAAAGGAAGTTAGAACTCTGAAATGGGGGAGTATTTCCCTCAAAAGGAGATCAGAAAACTGTCTGTGATTTTTTATTAGTAGTGAGGAATGCCTCTATATATCCTAAGAATGTGTCTACCAGGACCAAGATGTATTTGAAACATCTAACTGTGGGTGAAGTCGAGTTGCCAATCTGACCCAGGAAGAAATCCCCTGGCTCGGTGAGTGGGGAAAGAAAGACTCTGATGCCCAGAGGTGAGATTAGAAGTTTGACAAATTTTACAAGAAGCAGTGATAATCTTTAGAAAGGATAGATCTCAGAGGTAGACTGTAAATAAGTTTTAATAAAGTGAGACAAAGCCTGGCTATTAGGGTGAAAGACCTGGTGGAGGTAGAATAAAATTTATTCTATCTTGTCCACTATCTGGGGATAAAAATGTGGATAGTTATTCTAGTCCACTATCTGGGGATGGAAATGTGGGTTGTAAAATGAAAATGCCCGTTGGCATGTGAGAGGGACGGAGGTCTTTGAGTCATAGCTCCAGCTGCCTTGCCAGCTTGGTTATTTCCCCTGAAGATAACAGAACTGTCCACTTGATGTGATTAGCAATGGGCAATTCTATGGCTGCAGAAGGCAAGAGTCCTTTAGCAGGGCCATGATTTGGTCTGGATTGGCTATGGGACCCTCCTCTTCTTGTTGGTAGCCCATGCTCCTTCCAAATAGCAGCATGTGACAAGAGAACGTGGAAATAATACTTGGAGTCTGTATAAAGGTCTAGGGATTTTCCCTTTCCTAGTTGAAAGGCTAGAGCTATTAATTCAGCCTGTTGGTTTGTGGTTCGGGCTGGAAGGGTCTGTGCTTCAACCACTATGGTGTCTGAAGCAATAACACACCCCACTTTTTGTACTCCTTCATGTAAGAAGGAGCTGCCACCTATGTACCAAGTATTAGTGGCCTGAGGTAATCGTTCTCTCATGTATATATGTAGGATGAGGTAATAGCTCCTCTATGGTCTCAGTGCAAGAGTGAGATGGGGAATATTCTGGGATTGGTCAGGGGAGATTTGAAATGTTAAGTGGTGGGCATGGCTGAAAGGTAAGTGTGGTGTCCTCTACTAATGCTGCCTGAAGAGAGAAAACCCAGAAAGGGGGCAGTGTTTGGAGACTCTTATATGTTAGAAGGTGGGACAGGTGATGAGGAAGACAGTAACAGACTATCCAAAGGCTACCTTCTTTGATTCATATATAAGAAGTTTGGCTGTGGTCAGTGTATGCAGACAAGATGCCCATCCTTGGGTAGTATGGCCTTGTTTTTTGATAAGTATGCAACAGGTGCAAAGGAAGGTCCAAGTTGATGATCCAGGACCCCGAGGGCATTATCCCTCCTTCTCTGCAGCATAGAGAGAAAAGGGTCAAGTTAAGTCTGGAAGAAGGGACATAGCCTGGAGGGAGGGGTTGTTGAAGCTTGCAAAAAGGCTTGGTAATGGGCACAAGGAAGCGTTCATGTGAGGGCCAAGGGCCACCTCATATAAGGGAAAGGTGAAAAGAGAGCGGGGTGGGGGAGGAATCCAAGAGTGTAAGAAGTCAGCCATCTCTAGGAAAGATAGAATTTCATCCTTTGTGGTAGGGACTGAGGGTGACTGATGTTTCGTATCTAGGGTAATAGCCTTGTGAGTTGTTCTTGGTGACTTTGAAGAACAATGGGAACTGCCCTTGGACAGGGCCAGGGGAAAGAGAACAGAGAGTGACATGCAGTCTCCATGCCAAAGAGCTGGTTGCTGCAAACAGCCTTGTGAGTTTGCAAGCCAAGCTTCAGATGAGGCCTCTGTCCTGACAATATCCTCATGCAACTCCAACCAAGTCCTGTCTGGACTCTCCATCCTCAGAACTAGGGAAATGAGGAGTAAAGACTATTTAAACCCGAGGTGGCTATAACTTGCCACCTAGCAATAATTGGTAATATTTAGTTAAATTACATTCAAATGAATTTATTTACCATGCCTCTTGAACTATATTTCTTTCTTTTGGCCACTCACAAAATAGCATAGTGAGTCAGACTTGTATTACTATAACTCCAGAGTCATAATTTAGGAGAAGGCAACGCTATCTGAAAATGAAGATTTCAGGTTGTGTCCTGTAGCCCGCGAAGTGCCCCAGTGCAGCCCCTTATAATCTAGTCATGCTTCGTCACGGCTTCCTCCTGGGAGTCAGAGATCGTCACTCTTTTCTCCTAACCCACTGATTGGCAAATAATGCAAAAGAGAAGCTGGGTGTGGGATCAGAGTGAGAGCCCACCTGTTTGTATCCGCAGGCAGTTCAGAACCATTTTACTGGTATATTCGTTACTTAAAATCAATTTCACCAATCCAACGGTAGATGAGTAACAAACTTCTACTCTCTAAGCTGGCCTTTTCATTTAAGATGGTTCATTTGTATGACTGTGCAGTAGTAAGAGCTGGCAAGGCCTCTTAAAAAATTTAAAGGCAGTCACTAATTTTTAGGAGTCTAAATGGTTGCGCTGATTTTTATTACTAATTTTTGTGGGTTTGACAGCTCCTTTGTGCAGTAAAATTGAGCCTTTGTATCATTCCTAAGCCAGATTGAAATAAAGTATCTTGTGTGTGTGATTTTGTACCGCCCTTGCTCTGTCTCCCTGTTTTCCACGAGTAATTGATTATATCAGTATCGTTTACTTTATGAAATTAGGGCCACTTAGTAAAATTGGCTTTATATCAAATCTCATTTTTCTCCAACTGATTGTACAAAATGTTACTTGGATATCCATGACTCTAATAAGTTGAAAATGTTACGTGAAAGTGCTGTTTATTTGGTAGCCAGTTATGTGAGCTTCTTGAGACCATATTTCCCGTGTGTGTGTGTGTGTGTGTGTGTGTGTGTGTGTGTGTGTGTGTGATTATTTTGAACCACTGTGACACTTGGACGCAGTTTTATTTTATTGCTTTCTTTATCTCTCCTGCCTCGCATGGAAAGAACACGTTTTTCTTTGGAGAATGTCTTCTATCTTATATTCAAAACCCTTCCCTCTCTCAGGCTTTTTCCTTCCCAGGCAGTATCCACTGCCTGAGAGAGCTTGCTTGCAATTCCTGATCCTACCATTAGGTGCTGCTCTTTAACACATGGTGTTGAGTGAGGCGGTGCTTCAGCTCCTCCCCACTTTGAGGGCACAGAAATACCCTGTCGCTCCCCGTGCACCCCCCTTTTTTAAAAAAAATAATTATTCATTTGAGGAAACATTTGTTTTTCTAAACAAACCAGAAGCCATGGTCTCTGCCTGAAAAATCTCCCAAGTTCACTGCTTGAGTTTTTTGTGAAGAAATTAGCAACCCATTCTAGTAATGCCAAAGGCTTTACTTTCCCAGAATACCTTTACCTTTTCAACAAGATTATATTTAAAATTAATTCAAAATAAATAATCTGGGAATCATCTTTGAGTTAAATTTTTCATTCAAATTTTCAGTCTTTCCCCCCACTGAATTTATAGTAGTAGAAAGAACTCGTGTTGAAAGGGTGTGTGATGGCTAATTTGGGTGTCAACTTGACACTCTTGGGAATATGGACCCTCAGTTGAAGAATTTTCTTCATCATATCGTGCTATGGGTATGTCTATGGAGCGTTTTCTTGATGCTGACTACTGTCGGAGGGCTCTGCCTACTACGGGCGGTAACATCCCTAGCCAAACTGGTTATGGTCAGTGTTTTATCACAACAGAAAACCAAAGTAGAAGAAGATGGTATTTCTAATTTTGTTTTTTTTTTCATATTAAATTTGAAGTTATTACTAATTTTGATAATGAATATGTTTGAGGCATTATCCAGTTTGCATCTGGTTGCTAAACATGGAAGCATTCTCACGTTCTGTGAAAACTTGAAGGACAGCACCAGGCTCAAATACTGGTTGGTGGCAATAAGCAACCAACAGACCTTGGCAAAGCTGTGGAGCTTGTGGGTTCACCCTGTGTGTTCCGTTAAGGCTGGTACTTCATCTGTATCATTTCCGAGAAGGCGCTCTGGGCAGAGGAAGACAATAGTTAACCTGGGGTATGGGTGAGAGGTATAATAAAAAGATCAAGGCCAAAGAGCTCACCAGAGTTCAGCCTAGAGGTTCTTACATTCATGTTTAAAATTTTCCTTTATTCTTTTTTTTTTTTTCCTTATAAAAACAACTTACCGATTTCAGACAAATTGTTTCCTGCGAATGAAACTCTTCACTCTCAGGTTGATATGTTGTGACTTATGAAAATTTGAAATACATGTTATAGACCAGCTTTCACTTTTCAAGGGCCACATTTGTCAGCTGATGATTGAAGTTGTAAATCAGTACTCTTGGATCCGGAATCTCCTATAGCGAGGCAAATCGCCACGAACAACAGCTTTAAGAGTAAAATAAAATGAAACAAGCAGTAATAATAATAAAAAAAAAGCCCATTGACAGGCAAATTTAGTGTTATATACTGTGCGTGTTTTTCAGTCTCTCAAGTTTTCTGAACACTATAATTTGTTTGTGCCGCTGTATCACTACCATCAAAGATACAGGACTTTATTAGCTTTTCTCACCAAGAATGCCATTTTCCTTTTTTTTTAAGAGGGAAGGATGCATAAAAGCCCAGATACTTGAATCTGTGACTTCATTCCTCCTAGCCAAAGTTGTCTATTTTTTTCTGAGGAAAAGGAAAAGAAAGAATATAAATATATAAATAGGAAATGCTGGAAGGGTGAAAGGAAAGAGGAAAGAGGGCAGAGTAAGAGAAAGAGAAAGAAATCAGGGCACAAATTTTTCTCTTGGAAGAGTAAAGTGTTAAGAGAGATGGCGACAGCATGCGATGAGGTCTGTCGAGCCAGCATGCAGCCTCTCTAGCCACTTGTCCTTCGGAGTTTAAGATTTCGCTTAGAAATGAATAGCTTACACGAGAGCATGGTATTAGTAAGCAACAATTCGGTCCCCTAATCCGCTGAGGAGACTTTGTGATGTGAAACATAGCGGAATGGCCACCTTACCTTTGCCTCAAGCATCTCTAAGTACCTGAAGGAGAGAGGATGAGGAGTGATGAGAAGTGGCCTTCACAGGCATTAGTGGCTCAAGCTGGTCATTTAGTCATAAGTTAGCGTCTTTGCTTACTTTCCACACTGGAGGTTGAGGTCAGTTCTCGGGGGACAGGGAGGATTAAAGGGTTAAAGGGGAACTTCCAACACAACAGCTACTGGGGGGAGGGTGACCAACCTCTCCTGCGTGTTAACCTTTGGCTTGTCTCCAGATTCAAAGTCTGGCGATCAGCATTGCAGAAAGAATATATGATGGTTATGCCATCTAGCCAGAGCAGAAGAAACTTCTGGATTTATTTTCACCCCTGGTCTTACCCCAAGTTCCAGGGACCCAGATGTCCCCTCTCTCTGTTATGTGCTCGACCACGTTGTCACTCCAATGTCACCTCCAAGCTTGTCCTTCCTTCTCTGGAATTGTCAATGACTGTAAAGGAAGGCGAGGGTGGATAAGAGTAACGGGCCCCAGGGCTTCCAAGTCACTGTGTTTAGGAGTGCCTAGAGCTCAGGCTGTGCTGATAGCATGGGAAGGCAGGTCACCATACCTTGCTGAGAAAGACTCAGCCCACTGAGCCGGGCTGTCAGCTGGAGGCTGCCTCCTGTCGGCCAAGGCTCCAACATTAAGTTCTTGGCCTTCATCCTAGGCTGCGGGACAGAAAGGCAGTGATGCAGCAGAGAAGGAAAGCTGTTACAGAGATACACATTTTGCTTTGAGCACTGGGCTGCCTGACATACACAAGGCCCTCTCTGTTCTAAGATCCTTGTGGTTATTCTCTACTCTAACAGGGCATGTAGCCTGCTGGACATTTGTTCACATATAGAAAAGTCCCTCCAAAGTTAGGGGGAAAATGCCCAATACCACAAAACAAGAGAAAACACATCATTTGACCTGCTTTTCCCCACCTACCTACACACAAAGACAGCTGGGATAGAAGGAAGGTGGAGGGCGGTTCCGCCATCTTTAGCTAGGGGCAGTTAGAAGCACAGGGCTATGGTTACAGAGGTTTGGGAGACACCAAATACCTGAAGTTGGAGGTACAGCACCTCTCGTTTGCTCTCTGCAAATATTTCCCTTTCCACTAGGACCCTCACCTTTGTGTCTTCCTTGAAGGAATTCTCTGGTTCTTAGACTTCCTGTAAACCTTCTGGTTAGTGTTCTCTGGATCCGGCACTGCATGGCCATGAGAACTACTTGGTGGAGTGCAGAAAGTTAATCTCCTTGGGTTGGACCAAACAGCAGCCCCCAGACAGTTGTCACTCTGGCACCAAAGGGCAGGGCACTGGATACAGGGGAGCTGTGAGAGAGCACCTCACATTATCTCTGCTTAGATGGAAGATGTAGGCAGCTAAGAGATGACAGGGATGATTCCAGATCCTAGGGCCGTTCTGCCCTATTGACAACTCTCAGACTTCAGCCTGTATTCAAATCACCTGTTAGACTCAGATTTCTGCACACACACTCCACCCCCCCCCAGCTGCTGACTCAGCAGATCGAGGTACCCTATCACTTCCTTCTTAACATAGTTCCCAGGTAATACCGTATCCTCCATCCTAGGGACCACCAAAGTTTGGAGAGAGCTCTGGCTGGTAGAACTCCATCACCAGGTTCCACAGATGTTCTTCATCTCATTCTGCCGAAGTCCCCACGTCACACTTGCCCACTTTTCTTTCTGACAGGGAATTTCTGTGTCTAGCGTGCTGTTTGTCAGGTCAAGGGTGTTCAAAAAAGATTTTGCTGTAGGGTGATATGTGAGATGCTTTGTAACAGGCTTTGATGTGTTCAGAATTGGAGAAGGTTAGAGCTACAGAGAAATTTAGCTCGACCAGGTTGCTTTACAAGCAACTGAAGAACAAGGAGACCAAGCTAGCTGGGCTTACGCTTAATTACAGTGCAATTGTCACTAGTGTTACCAAGCGATGGTTCACGATGGGCTAGAGACCAGGCTGCACTCTATGCTTTCATTTAACATGTGCATCCTGTCTCTATCTTACTTAATTTGCAGAACAACCTAATGAGGGCAGAGCTTTGTACTCATTGTGTACAGTGGAGTCTAAGGCATTAGTGACTCCCTTTAGTCAAGGGCTGGCAATGAGGAGTGATGTAGCTAGGGAAAACGAATTGTTGGCTGCTACACTATAGGGCCTTCTATGTGGCTGATCATCCACACATACTGAGGTTTGGACAGGCTCAAATTTTCTTCTCTGTAAAGTGAGGGGGGGGGATCACTTTCCGATTCATAGGTATTGGAAATCTACAATAGAAAATACGTTAGGGCCATTAGAGGATGTGACGTTGTGTAGACTGGGGGAAATCCTACTGAGGTTCCCGCTGCTGGAATGCCCTCCATGCTCCATCCACTGTCAGTTCAGGTCTTGGTCTTGGGAGAATCTTGTCAGGCTCCCTAGGATGAAATGTGACCTGGTACATGCTTGTTCCTTGCATATGTTCATGCCGTTTTTTCCTTGTCTATATCTGGAATGGGAGACTTGTTCCATACTATAAGCTGGCGCCTCCAGTGAGGCTCTTCTGTGCTGCAGGGCCAGGTGTCTGACTCAGAAACACACCGTGGAGGGACCCTTGCTGCTAGCTGACCTGGAGGTAGGTTTTCAGACAGCTTCAGTGGGACTGGTAAGGGGGACTGCGTGTGTCACCAGAAGGAAAGGCAAGAGGCTTTGGCTGCAGAATGCCAAGGTGACTCATGGTTCCTCAGTGCTCCTGTCAGAGCTTCAACAAGAGCCCAGACCTCTGTGTTCCCAACCACATCAGGTATCCCCAAAATCCTGCGCCAGAAGCGGGAGTGCTCTGGACCCACTTTATGTCACCCTGTGGTCACCTCAAATTCTTCCTTCTCTTTGGTTGGTCAAGCATTTCCACCCTTTCTTGAGTACCCAGGTCTTTTGGGACCACTTGGGCACCAGTTTCCTAGATTTGGGGAAATTCTTCTGAGGGAGTGTCACCTTGGCAGAGGAGGAAGAGAAAGGATACAGCATAGTAGATGCTTAGCTTTCTTAAACCCCCAACCAGAGCTGGGGGGCTTCCAACAGTGGGCAGTGCCTGGGCCAGGAAAGCATTCTGCTAACCCTCTTACGGATTAGTTGCCTTTTCTTCCCCCTAAGCTAAGCGCACCCTTTGAGGACATGACCCTGGTGTAATTTCAGAATGTTTGAGTCAGTCCCTATCATCCTGTAGTAGAAACTTCATCCTCATTCTTGCTTCTCAGTGACAGCTCTCCTTAGTTTGGTCTGTAGTGTATTTTCGGCCAGAAATAAAATGCAGTTCAGATTCACTTTCTTGGGGAAAATTATTCACTAGAGGCTGAGCCCTCCAAGAATCATTTCCTGCTGTGGGGATGAAGATCAGTTCTGAGTCGGCCTTGGCACATCCTACATATTTCAAAGACAGGGTCACCCCCTCCTTGTGCACTCAGTCTCTTGGGAGACTCTTGAAGATGACTCCTTCCCCTACATGACACAGGGCATGCTCTTGTTCACTCAGTAACTGAGAAAGCACTACTCAAGATAAGCTTGGATGTAAGCCAAGTGGCCACTTTGACTCCAGCTGCCCAAGAACTGAGTTAGAGCCAAGACAGCCTTAGACCCCCGGCTGCACAGAATGGACTACTAGTCCTGGGAAAAGCTCATAGGAAGACCAGAAGTCTGCAAAGGCTTCTACCACCCTGTGGGGGAACTTCTTTTCCCTTTCCTGCCTCTGGTCCAACTGCACTCTGCTCTCCTTGGTCCCCCACTTAGCTGGGAATCCTCTTTTTTTGCTGCATAGCACCAGTTGTGTTGTCCAGTAGATTTTATGGCAAATGCCTAGATGTGGAAGGTATTCCCAAGAGTAGCACCTAAGAAAGACAGTATGTGGCTAGTGTTGGACTAATGTCCACAGACTAGTGTCCATTGCCATTTTCAGAGGGAACACTCATCTCTCAAAAGGGTGCATCCAGTCTGATTTTCCCTGAGGAATAGGAAGAAGGGAGCATGAAGAGCAATTGTGTTCTCTTATGGGAGTTTGGATACCACAAAGACTCCATGTCAAGGATTCTACTCAGTGGCACACTGGAAAAGCCCCATGGATTTCTGGGAATAGATCTATTTCCTTCTCAGTCTCAGGAGCATGTTGGATTGAAGCAACAGTGGCTTCCTCAGGATGGCAATCTTGACTCTATTCCTAATTATTAAAACACAATTTAAGCTCAGATCACAAAGCCACAAGAAATGATTTGTTGTGACAATTTCCATATATGACTAAAACAGAGCTAATTCTCAATCCAAACTGAGACATGAGATGACACACAATCCACCTTGGGCAGTACATGATGCTCCCTATGTTTGCAGATTTGGATTTGACTGTTGATACCCAGCAACACTGGAAGCTCATTGCATGTGAAGAATATCAAAGCTATCTAGCATCTAGCTCAAACTTCTTATTTCAGTGATGAACAAAAGATGACTCAGAGAGGGAAAGTGGTTCGTTCAAAGGCACATAGTGAAATACATGAGCTGGTGGCTCAAGGGAATGAGGCATCTCAAACCTCAGTCTAATGCCCTTTCTTCTCTTCAGTACCACCTGTATTGTTCTACTGTGCTTACTATGCATCCTGCTCACAGAAGGCTATGGCTGGAGATACCAAATTTCACATGGCACCAGGCCCATGAAAGTAGGGATGGATATACCAATTAGGAGAATGCCTGATCCAAGAGAATGCTTCACCACACAAGTTAACCCTTCCTTAGTATAACTGGGCATTCCCACCACCATCTGATTCATATGTAAGAATATTTGGAAGCAATTAGTGGATACCCATGCAGGGCAAGGGAAAAGAACATTTTACAGAAATTAGCAGAATGCTTAAATGATAGAGGTGTAGCTTTAGTCAGGAAAAACCTTTATGTGTACCCCAATTTTTGATTGAGAGTAAACATTAACAGTGATCAACTTGGGTATTGGATTGTGGGGATGATCTTTATTGTCTTCCACATTTCTCTCTCTCTTTTTCAATGAAAATTTTATTTTAAAAAGATGATTGGGGAGATATATACATGGCCCTCCCCGGAGCCTCTTAGGAGTGTATTCTTAAATACCAACGAAGACTCAAGGGGCTTGTAAAATAGGATCTGGGAAACAGGAGCTCTGGTCAAAGGATGCTGAAAGTCAAGTCAGTTTGATTTCTCTTCCCTTTATTGGCTTGGACCAGAACATTGATCCCTCTCTGTCCTCAGTCTTTCTACCTCTCACATAGGAGCAATTCACATGTCTCTCCTGTGGACAGTGGGCAGCTAAGGGCGGGAGGGTCTGCAGACCTCATACCCACTGGCTGCTCAGGAATCTTCCATCTTCCATCCTAGGAGCCAAAGTGAGTTAGTGGTAATGACCGAAGGAACTCCTAGAAGTGCTGCAGAGGCTTCTAGAAAGCGAAGGAAGATGTGACTGGATCCTGCTACTCAGCACGCCCCTGCTGTGCTCAAGTGAGGCATGGAAACCCTCCCAGCTGGCGCCTGGCAGCTCTACGTGGAACAGTTTTTACTTGAGCAGGTTTTGTTTGCCTTTCACAAACTGACCAGGGAACTTGGTGGCAGCAGCGGTTCCTGACAGCCCAGACCTCACCTCTGAAGCTCCTCCAGGGATAAACAGTCGCTGTTGTCATGCTGGTGTTTCTTAGAAGAGACTATGCTGAAACCCCTCACGGTGGACTGGTCTGTGTCAACCGAACCCAGCGGATGGATTCTTCTCTTTGCCTCTCAGCTCCATCCCGCTGAACCACTTGGGGGAAATGTGGGAAATGTCTTGCAGCCAGGAAAACTGCCAACTCAAGGGGAGGAACAGCAGTAGAAACCATCCTCCTGCCAACCCACAGTGTGGAGCACAACCCTCCTGCAGGCACTGCCTACCCGGCTCTGAGTATTGGTCTCCGTGTGACTGTGACCCGGTTGGCAAGGGTTTGCAAGGTTTTGCAAGGTTAGTCCATTCCTTCCTAATCCATACTCCTATAGATTAGAGTTTCTGTGTGATACAGTCTACACTCTGAATTGACATTGCCTGACTCCCTCTTTCAAGCCACATGCAAGGCTTCTTCTACTGCACCCGTCATTTGACCACTGCATGGTCAGGGCAGCAGGCCTTGGGGATAAAACCTCTGACTCCTAGCTGCTTGGTCTCTTTCCAATCTACACATTATCAGAGGTCTGGAAGCCAAGCAAGACCCCTTTAATCTCTGTTGCTCTTGATCCTCATGTCCCAGGGAATCAGAGATGAGTCTTGCAAATGGAGCTAATGACAAGCATTGAGAGACTCTGCTGATGACATCCTTGAGGGCTTTCAAGGCTGTTTGCAGGGACCTCTCACTCACCCCCAGTCACCACTCCTGGCCCCACGGTCTGTATCTCCCAATGCAAGTCAGCGCTTGTTCCCTTCTGCCATGCACGTATGCTGATTGCCCACCTGTCTGCTCCCGCAGTTGTAAACTCTACAGTGCTTTTTACTGTGCTTTCCTGGCAAAGGCATCCAATAAATGCTTGATGGCATGAAATAAAAGTCTCCACGTTTACCAATCACTTTGACACACTCCTGGTCTCCCACTAAGTTTATTAACTTCTCCCGAATACCTAGCCTGGCTGAGGTGGTGCATAGGCTACCTGAGAGAGAATCCAGTGCAGTGATTCTCAACCTATGATTCGTGACCCCTTTGGGGGTTGAACAATCCTTTCACAGAGATCACCTAAGACCATCTGCATATCAGATATTTACATTACAATTCATAACAGTAGCAAAATTACAGTTATGAAGTAGTAGCAAAAATAATTTCATGGTCGGGGGTCACCACAACTCGAGGAACTGCTTTAAAGGGTTGAAGTACGGAGAAGGTCGAGGACCATTGATCTAATGAGAAGGAACTGATCTAGCCTTTTCAGGGGTGTATCATAGCAAGAGATAAAGCATAACTCACTCGAACAACCTGAGAACCCATTTGGACCATGATAAAAATTGTGGTTTAGGTTTGGGATGAGCTCAGAGGCTGTTGGGAAGAAGAAAGCCTTACCTCCAAGCCCCAACAATGTGACAACCCAGTCTGTAATTCTCTATCCACACAGAAACAAAACAAAACAAAACAAAACTTGAGATTTGTGTTAGAAGACCTGAGTTTATTTTCTAACACTGACATGTAATATGGCTTTGAACAAGTCACCTACATCCTGAAGCCTCATTTGAAAAAATTTGAAATTATATTTTTATTTTGTGCATGTGTATGTGCGCATGTACACACATGCACATGCCATGACACACGTGGCATATGTAGAAGTCAAAGGACAACTGGGTCTCTCCTTCTACCGTGAGGGTCCTGTGATCAGACTAAGGTCATCAAGCTTGGTGACAATCACATTCACCCACTGAGACATCTTGCTAGCCTGAGCCTCACATTTTGTTTCAAGGAAGAAAACCTTATGGAATTTCTGATGACATGAGACTGAAAATCTGCGAATGAGCAAATGCTGTATCAGTACCCTTGGTTCTTCTCTGGCCTGTGAGGGTGTAAGATCTGTGGGGACTGCACGGGCATCCTGTTTATTTCAGTACTACTGGGCAGCTGTCTGCTTCTCTGGAATGACACTATATATATAAAATTTGTCTTTCTGCCCTGTTTTGATTTTTACATGATTTTAGCCACATATGTTATACTTATCACCTCAATGCATTCCAATGTTTTAAAAAGAATGTCTTGTAATGACAGAGCAGCTAGCAATGATTTTATGTTGTCGGTCAGTGACAACTCATGCTTGTTCACGCACACGTAAGCATGGATCACAAATAAAAAATTCACAAAGCCAAATGCCATTACTATCTGAAATACACTCGGCTCCCTCCATCCCTTTTTCCTTTCCCCTTTTCTTCTCCTCTTTTCCTTTTAACCCTTTCCCTTCTCTAGCTAGCCATTCCAATAAAAAAAATATCTGGTTGGAATCTACTAGATTGATTAGAGATCTTCCTGAAAGGACAGATTAAAAAATATCTATCCTCCCCCCCTAAAAAAAAACCCCAAAACAAAAACAAACAAACAACAACAACAAAAAAACCCAAGGAACGACGTTGCTCTGGAGTTCAAAAAGTACCATCTCAGGTAACAAGATACGTAGAACCACGGGGTGGAGAGCGTCTCGAGGGTTGGAGGGATGGCGTAGAGAGACTGAGAGCATGCACTGCTCTTACAGAGAACTTGATTTTAGCTCCCAGCACCTCATCGGGTGGCTCACGACTCCCAGCCCCAAGAGATCCAACGCTCTTTTCTGGCCTGTGTGGACACTGCACCCATGAGCACATACCACACGCAGGCATACCCTCATATACGTAACGAAAAATTTGAAAAAAAATCCAGAAGCCCTCAAATGAGACCTAAATTTAGCTCCTATTCTAAAACTGGTGATTTAGGGAGAGTTGCGAGTTCTAAGGGACCTGGGACGTTTTCCTGGAGGAGGTGAGAATGAGTGTGCCCCTTAAGCCACTGGTGCACAGTGAGAGCGGAGGAAATAACGAGGATCCGGTGTACCAGTGTTAGTGGGACGCGGGAGTAGAAGCAGGTCAGGGGAACTGCGCTGAAAGGAGGAGAGGGCCTTGATTGTGGAGAGCAGAAAGATGTAGGAATTGTGCTGGGCTGTTCTGAGAACGTCTGTTTTGTCATGTAGCAGGGAACGTCTCGAGAAGGCTTTGGGTGCCAGATACAAAGTTGATATGGTGGTTTGGCTGGATGTGGAAGGCAGTGGCAGACAACAGCAGTCCTTCACTAGGAGGGTGGCTTGCTGAAAGTAATACCTTCCTGGCAGAATGATCCAATAGGGATAATTAGGATCAACTTTCTGGCAGATCTCCGAGATAGTTTTCTTTTTTCTTGAGAGGAGTTCATCAAATATTTCCCGGCAATGGCTCCGTATGAACACAGTAGACTAGAACGATTGAACTCTTGCCCTTCCACCCCTCGTCCTCTTCCTCCCTTCTTCCCCCTCCCTCTTTCCTTCCCTCTCTTCCATGAAAAGGCTACTCTTGTGATTGCTGTGGGAAGGTGACATTTCTTTTTTTTCACTTTTTAAAAAACATGTTTCCATAGTGCCTGAGAGAGGTACACTTTGTGTGATGGCCTTCTGGAAATCGTGACTGACCACCTGGGAGTTCTCTGTGCTGCTTCTCTAGTTCAGAACACTCTGCAATGCCAGTAATAAATCGGTGAAAACGGGGACTGTGAAAACAGTTAAACTGGCTATAGACTTAGCATAGGAGACTTTCTGGGAGAAGCACTGTGTCAAAGGCATTTCTAATAACAGTCTGACTGTGCCACTCTGACAGTTCTAAGCCAGCCCGAAGGTTCCCTCTCCTGGTCTCTGTGTCACTCACACACAGTCCTTTCCTCTTGACTGGGTGGTGCCAGTAAATATGAAAGGAGATCACTTGATGTTTAGTTAAAACGAAGGGCCTAGTTTAGGGTGCTTTTGCAGAAGCAATTGAGGTTCTTAAACAGTCAAAAGTGAGCTAAGAAAGAGATTGCTGTGGGTGGCTTCAACTTAAACAACAAAAGTCAAAGTGACTCCCTCCTGGCCTCAAGAGCTAGCCAATGACCAGGTGGAGAGGCCGTATGCCAGGAGCTGATGATGACGTCATCCTGGAGGAAGAGGTGCCATGAGGTCAGTGTCTTCTGCCAATAACCAGTGAGCTCGGAAGAGGACCATGAGCCTCAGATAAGATCACAGCCCCACTAAAACCTTGCATTCTGACTCACAAGGGGCCGAATGCAGAATTTAGATAATTTGTACCAGGATTTTTAGTGCAGAAATGGAAACGCTGGGCATTTCTCGAAGATTATGCTTGCTTGAATGTTTTATACAGTAAAGAAAACGAATGCAGGGCTTGATAGATCATTGCCTTGATAAAGCGTCCTTAGAAATGAACAAGGTAAGGATTTTGTAAAAACTAGAACTCTTATTAGCAAGATTATGGTTTATGAGGTTAGAAGAAATATAGCCTAATTCTTGGAAGGGACTCATATTTCCCAAAGGTCACAGTCAATACTTGCTCAATACCATCTCATTAAAAGGCTTTGTGTTCTTGATGGTGTATGGAGTTTCCAGCCAGAGTTGAATTATTTAGGAAGTGGGAAGATGGAGCAGCCACCTGACCTGAATCACCCCTTGTAACTTTTTTCTACTTACTGCACAGTTTCCCACCCTCAGAGAGGCTGGACGTTTGTTTATTTACTGACTTTAAAGTCTGAGTCTAAAGAAGCATTGAATCCTTAGCCATCTGAGCTTATGCCAAGTCATTACCTTCTTCAGGGCCCAGAGCTGTTTGTTCTGGTCTTGGAAGACACAATAGGCCCCAGCTCCTCTCTATTTTCTTTGATTTGGAAAGACTCTGTTGTTACCAGCTGGTGTAGCAAGGTAGGGCTGATGTTCCTGAGGAGGCTTTGGTGTGTGAAGAGCCAGGGCGTGAGTAATTGTGAGTAGGTCTACATTGCTGAGGGGGGATCCTTTAAGGAAGAGACTAGAAGTCTGAGATCTGAGCTTGAGAGAATGGGCATATTGCCAATGGGTCACCAAGTATGATGATGGATGGAGTCAACTATTTTCAAACCTGGGCCTCTAACTTTGTTGATGTGATTTATATCTGAGATTATTCAAATGGTGCTGCCCTATAGGAGCGGTTGTGGGAACCTGAACTTTCAGACAAGATGGAAGGAAGGAAGAAGAAGGGGCTGCGGGCATTAGTTTTGAGCTTGCGGTATAACAGACCCAAGCAGGGGAGGCTGTGATAACGAGAGAAAGAGAGAGAGAGAGACAGAGAGAGAGAGAGAGACAGAGAGAGACAGAGAGAGACAGAGAGAGAGAGGGAGAGAGAAATGTTCCGGGGCTGGAATGCTGTCCAGCTGCTGTATGGTGTGTGCTACTCTGACAATGAGTGGGGATTTTCTCCCGGTCTCCTCCACACCGACTTGAGAGTGTTTACTTTCTGTTTTGGGGAAGGCATGTTTGAACTCTGTGGTATGAGCAAGTTCACTCCTCCTCCACTTTCATTCCCCCCACCTCCACTCTTGCCTGAAATGGTTTGCTGAGTGACAAATAAACACAAGTTGTTTTTACAGGTGTAAAACCAACAGATCAAATGCTGGCCTGTGCCTGGGCTTGTGAATGGGGACTGTGTTATGTTTGGAGAACACCACCACATCATTTACACTTGCAAACCCTTTGTAATCTTAATCTCTTTGTTGCTTTTATGTTATACTGGCCCCCCAAGGTTAAAGAAAGAGATTTAGACCTTAAACACAAATCCAGCCTTCAAGCTCTGGAATTATCTTTGCCTTTAAATGCAGCTGATCAATGCCCATTTCTTTTGAAAATAAAACCCTTTTGAACCTTGAAAGCCTTCCACTGTTGAGCGGTGCCTAAGTGCCACATGGGGGAATGGGCAGAAAAGAGCCCATTTTTCCCTTAGTGCTTGCATTAGGGGTCCCAGAGTTCAGTCCAATGCAATCAATTTAATTGGCGCTAGCTCTAGTGACAAATTATGCTGGTTTACACTCCAGTGTAGCAGAGATTCCTCAAACGCAGGGGAAGAAGGGAGATACACTTCTTGGTCTCTACTTAAAGAGGGCAACAGTATTGGAAAAGGAGCACATTTAATTTATCACTGTCAGAGCAGGTGCAAAGTTTAATTCTAACTAAAAGCATTAAACAATTAACCCAGACAGTCAGGCCTTCTGAAAATGCTCAGTAGCAGGGAACACACGGACCAGACTACTGACAGAAGTGTCTGTGCTCCCTGTCCATTCCACTGGAGATCTTCTTGCCCCCCCCCCAAAAAAAAAGAAAGAAAGAAAAAGGAAAAGTTCAGAAATATAGTAACTTCTCACGTCTTTTGGTAGATGTCCAAATTGAAAGGGTCAAACAGTACACCACCCTACACTCAGAGATCAACAAATAACTGTCCCTTGAGATCTAGTTGACTGGCTGGAGGAAGAGACATAGGAAATCACTGAGTTTTGAAACTTCTGATCAAGATGTCCTCCTTTCCTTACAGTGAGCTCTATTACTGTGCAGGAAACAGTCCATGGATCTGAATTGCTCTTCCATCTCCTGTTCCGTGGAGATGCTCTGTTATTGTGTTTGTGTGCATGTGTGCATGTGTGTGTGTGTGTGTGTGTGTGTGTGTGTGTGTGTACAAGAAGAAGAACTCGGGAATGATAAAAACTTAGAAATCAATGAAAGCCAATTAGACACAGAGAGGAGCACTCTTCTCACATACTTAATTTTTTTCTGTGGTTGTTGAGTTGACTGAGGCATCATTACATTATAGACTTCTTAGGTCCTTGGGGAATGTTGAGGTTCAACCTGAACTTTTTGTTGTGAGAAGGTTGAGGCTCTCTAGAAGGAACGTTTGTGCTCAAGGTTTTGAGTTTTAGTAACACTCATGGCTGGTCAACTCTTCTGACTCAGTGCTGGCAGGACAGCAGAAACACGAGCTTGAAATCAGCCTGACCTGCCTTTGAGCTGTGGCTGGGCTTCATTCTTGACCTCTACAATCTCTGTAAGCACTGGCTAATTTAAGGCGCCCTTCATAAGTCATAGACGTAATGGACAGAAAGTGACGGCACCCCACAGCACCACCGCCCATTAATTTGTTTTCTCTTTCCCTCCAGGAACTCAGATTACATGGGAGATTATTGTGGGGAACCTGGTCCAGTGCCTGGTTCGCATAGTGGGCATATATCTTCAACTCTTCAACATACTAGGAAAACTAGATTAACATGATTCTAATGCCATGGGATAGATACATTACTTTTTCCTGGATTAATTTTAATCAGTTTTACCTATGATAGGAAACCTTACTTAAAAAAAAAAAAATCCATGACTAGAACTAAGGTGAATTGGCAGATCGTAGAGCACCTCCCTTACTGTTCAGGGCAGTAACCATGCCTGAGATCTATCAAATGCTTTGGCTGGAACACAGTCTGTTACCATGGATGGCCTCATTTGGTGGTCTCTAGCTTTGAGAGCTGCTCAGGATGGGATGGAAGTGGGGCCTGGGTTTTTATCAACTTTGATCTTACCTTGCAGAACACCATATTTCCATCAAACACACTCTGAAAACTACAGGGTCCTTCTTGAAATGGCTGCGCAAGTTACCTTGTTGTGTGCAAATTACCAGATTGCTGCAAGGGAGGCAATCACAGTACTGCCCCAATGTTTCGTGTAAGTTAACTAACTACTTTACACACAAAATTGTGTATCCTTTAATGATCATTTAGCCACAGGAAGAAATGAAGAGAAATGAAATAAAGGAAGACAGGAAGGAAAGACGGAAAGAAGAAAGGGAAAGAGGGGAGGTGTGATGGTTTGAATGAGAATGGCCCCCATAGGTTCATAGATTTGCATATTAGTCACCAGGGAGTAGAACTATTTGAAAGGATTAGAAGGTGTGGCCTTGTTGGAATAGGTGTGGCCTTGTTGAAAATGTGTCACTGAGGGTAGGTTTTGTGATTTCAAAAAGCTCATTCTAAGATCAGAGTTCTTTTCTTCCTGTTGCTTGCTGTATGTAGAATTCTCAGCTACCTCTCCAGCATCATGTCTGCCTGCATGCCACCATGTTCCCTGCCATGACAATAGACTAAACCTAAGGAAGCCCAATTAAATGCTTTCTTTTATAAGAGTTACCATGAGGGTTTTTTCACAGCAATAGGACACTCTCTAAGGCAGAAGGAAAGAGAAAGAAGTTGACCTTGCATCATTCCACACTGAGCCCAGGATCAAGCTTAGGGCTTTGAACTTAATTTGAAGAGGCTGGTATAGTCCCACAGTTGCAAAGAATTCAGTGTCTGGGCCTCAGTCTCACAATTTGAGCCTTCATTTCTACTTTGTGATGATGATTGCTGTTTTTTTCTCAGTCAGCTTAGTGATGAATAAAAAAGTATCTGTCTGGATGCCATCTTTAAGAACTTGTAGAGACTTAAGGTTCTCCTAGGAATGGATAGTTGCTTAATCAATGCTGGGGAGAGGTGTTTACTGAGCAACTGTGTATACTCAGCTTTGTTAATCCTTAAAATGTTGTGGCACATGTGCTATTTGCAGAGCTAGAAACAGGAGAAGGAGGGAGGGAGAGAGAGAGAGAGAGAGAGGCGCCATAGTAACCAGGAGGAGCAGGTCCAGGATTCCAGCCCCCATTCATGAAAATCCCATGTTCTTTGTAATCTGTGTACCGTATCTAGTACCATAACGACACGTGACCTGCGCCTCACCCATCGCAGGGAGCGATCCCACATGTGGGATCACAATGTGCTGATGTTTTCTCTTTGTCATCTACGGCCAGTGATTTTTTTTTTTTTTTTTTTGCTTCTTTATAAGTTGGTTTGTTTTCATGATCTTTCACATTTTATAAGTTAGAAAATGCCCAAGGAGTCTTCCTGAGCTGATTGTATGTTGTTCTTCAGGAAGAAACACCTAGCTAGGAGTTATTTCCTATGGACTTTATCAACCTTGAGAAGCCCAGCAGTCCTCTTTATTTATCTAGATTTGTTTATTTTTATCTTACCGGTATGTATTTTATCCTATGTTTTGCCCGCATGCATGTCTGTGTACCGTGTGGGCACCTTATGCCTCAGGAGGTCAGAAGAGGGTGTTGGATCCCCTGGAACTGGAGTTACAGATGGTTGAGCCACCATGTGAGTCCTGGGGATCAAACCCTTGCCTTTTGGAAGAGTAACAAGTGCTCTGAACTTCTGAGCACCGCCCCACCCCTGCCCCCAGCAGTCCTCTTTATGAAATGGGTATTGTGAACATGGGGGGGAAAGGTAGTTCTAGAGACTAAAAGGAATCTTCTATAAAAAGATACAATCTGTTTCCCTGGCAGAGTTATGAAAAGTAGAGATGAGCAAAAGGTCAGGAGCAAACAAGGTGTGGCCTCCATGTTGGCTCAGTTGCTCTGGGGTAGCTAGGCCTTCTAACTACTGGCCAAGGAGTGTGTAATTGAAATTATTAGTGCAACTTCCAAAGCTCTCATTTATTATATTGAATTGCAAAATAAGGGATCTTCCACGCATATATCTCACTCCCTATTTCTCCATTATTTGCTTTATCTATTCAGCTAGACTTAATTGCCATTTCATAGCAGTCTCCATGAAATTTGGTTAGATTGCCCATTGTCACTATGATTTTAGGAGATTTGTGTAACTTAACGGTATTAGCAAGAGCTGCCCTTCTCGTGAGGTCTCTTGTGAGCTCCTTTGCACTCATATGTTCTGGTCCAGGATACTGTAACCAGAGGGATGTGTCAAAGGAGACCTTTCAGGATGAGGGGACAACAGTCCGTGGGCTTCCTACAGCCGTTTCGGAGACCAGTAGGGCGCAGGACTGTCAAATCCCCTCTCTACGGCTTTCCCATCTAAGGTAACAACCAACTGTTGATCAAAAATATCTCCCCACAATTCCATCTGTTAGCACATATGCAGACATTTTTTCTTGTGTAATGACTACTCACAGAGCATAGTACTGGGTATTACAAAGAATAAAAAGATTTAAAGACTATGGGATAATGTGATAGAATATACACAAATAGAACACTGTTTATGTAAATGATGAGCATGTGTAGATTTGCTATTCTCTGAGGCTCCTGGATATCCAGGAATGACTGCATTTAAAAAAATAAAAAGACCTTGCATATCAATTGGTGTTCTAATTTCAATATATTGCAAAATTTAGAACATTTTACCTTGATGGCTTAATGAAGTAGAATAAAATAAAAATTTGAAGGTAAAAAAAGTCTTGGGACAATTTACAGAGAGAGATGGGGGGGGTGTGTTAAGTTCCTTCTCTATTGCCCTTATCTTGTTTGTTTGTTTGAGACAGGATCTCACTCTGTAACTCTGGCTGTCTTGGAGCTCACTATGTAGACTAGGCTGGCTTTAAACTCAGAGATCGGCCTGTGCCTCCAGAGTGCTGGGACTGAAAGGTGTGTGACACCATGCCAGGCCTGCCCTTATCTTCTTAAATATAACTGGGAGGGGGAAAAGCTGAAACCACAAATAACAAAATGGATTTCCTTATGGTAGGATAAACTCTCAGCTGTGTCATTTGTGAGATCGAAATGCCATAAACAAAACAAACCAAGCCATTTTCATGGTGAGTTTTTGTGTTTAGTATATGAAGTATTTCTGGATTGTCATCAAGCTAGCATTTATGACCACTGTAGAGAAATAAAATATTTAACAACAGAAAATTACGACATTGTCCTGATCTTGACAAGGAAAAAGAAGAGACTACAAATGCTCTTTAAAAATAGACACGCATCTCTCAAGGCATATGGAGACCGAGTGGGGGTTGGGGGAGGCACTTCCTGGAGAAGTGGGGGATTTTCAAGTGTTCAGACCAACTGGGGAAAACCTGGTTTTCTGTGCTGATTAAGTTACCATCAGTTCTTGCCTCAGAATCCACCCTGCCATTGGGAAAATGCTAATTCTATACTCATGTCTCTGGGCTATCAAATTAACTCAGGTTCTCTTCCCCCTCATTATTTTATAAATAATTCCCTTAATGTTGACAATAGCCCTTATCTATTGTGTAGTATCAAATCATCTTTATGGTTAAAAATATGGTATAAAATTTCTTGAAACCTGTTCATCTGAACTCTGGGACGAGAGGATGAATAGCACCTGACTTCAGACAAGACTCCAGCTGCAACCAAGCTTGGTACACACCTTTAATCCCAGTCCTCAGGGCAGAGGCAGGCAGATCTCTGTGAGTCTGAGGCCAACCTGGACTACAGAGTGACTTCCAGGATAGTCAGAGCTACAGGATGAGACCCTGTCTCAAACAAAACTAAAACCAGAAGCAAAAAAAGCAGTCTGCAGCTGTTTTCTATCCAGTGCTGGCTTCTTCTTCCTATCTGCCTCCTACCATAGCATAGACTTGGAGGTCAGAAGACAACTTGCCTGATTTGGCTCTTTCTTTCCACCAAGTGGGTCCCAGAGATCGAACTTGAGTCTCCCTGAAGCTTGCCAACAGTTGTCCCTCTCCTTCCCACGGATGACATTTCTTCTCAGCACCTTGTCCAGGGCTGTAAGCTGGGGTCTGTGCTATCTCCCACTCTCTCAGGGAGCCATGCACAGAATGTAATGCCCCCTCACCCCTTTGGCCATTACAAAGTCTCCAACTTCTCCGAGAGTATTTGCCTTAGTTCCCAGTGTCTGGGATCCCCTCCTCGCTCTCCTTGTTGGTCTCTCCCTTCCAGGTGGCAGTTTTAAAAACGTGATCCCTCAGTTCTTCTTTTCTAGTGCTCATGTTTCCAACATGGTAAGGTCTGTAATTTTGATTCTGGCAGGAATTAATAATCTCCTTGTTATATTCCTAATTAGTTTTTCATCAAAATCACTGTTAAAATCTACTCGTTACTCTGTCGAGATTTCCCCCTTCAAGTGACAAGCCAGAGGTATTCCAAGGAGCTTTTAGTCTATTAAAGGCTCCATGGACCTATCTTTTCCCCCATTCAATTAAGAGTCTCCCCTAAAACTCTCCCAGTAGGATATAGGTGTTTTGCCAGAGTTTTCCAAATAGCTCAAGATTTTGAGGAAAGCCATAATGCCCTTTGCATTGGGTTTTCGGCTTGGGTTCTAGGTGTCGGAAGACCATATTCAGTTACCATGCTGATAGACTATAAAACTGCCTTATCTACCTGCATACAGAAGAAGCAATTTCAAAATGATTAGTGATTTTTTTTTTAATTATAAAGACAAAATTCTGGCTTCCCCCAAGAGAATTCTGACTCAAGATTCACTGTTCTCTACCTGCTGGTTACAGAGTAGGATTCCATGCCTTTGTCCCATGAAATGTGTAGTGACAGGTTGAAATAGAATAGACCTGTCTTACCATTGAGACTGCCTGCTCTAGCTTCTTCTCTAAGCACAGCCCCCTTTAGCAGTTTATTGTATTCATAATTCCTGAATAATCTCAGAGAAGGGCCATAGAAAGGAATGGCAGGGAAGCCTCAAAAAGACTATAAACCCCACTTCTGAGATCTAGTTTTTGATTTTCTCTACTTTGTTTGGACAACCAAGCTCAGAAGGGACCTGGAAGAGCTTTCTATAGGTGTGATGTTTCTGAGTTCAGGCTCTTACCTTGACTGGAGTTGAGACTGGCATGGTGGGAGAACCTAAAGAATGCTTTGACTTGGAAGGTCAGGACTTGCTGATTGCTTGATGGTCTAGAACCTTCCTCCCCTTGCCACTCTTGAGAGAGTGACTTTGGTGTGGAGGGATCTTCAGAGATGCTTATTGACTCTTCTCTATCTTCCAGAAAGTTTAACTCTTTTAGTAGATGAAGTTGCCACTCAGGTTCATATAAACAATTACAAAGAGGTTTAAAGCTCCTCTCTACCTCCATTCACTCAAAGCTTAATTTAAAATATAGCAAATCCACCAAAGCAGCATCTCAGACCTGAGGTACAATAACTCTTCCTATCTGATGCCAAAAACAATGTGTATCCGAGAGGCTGCTCCAGCATTTGCCTGGCACAAGCTTGGAGCAGATGCTAGAGGAGAGACTTGTCAAGGTTCCTGTTGGACTCATCTTCACCTAGTTAACACTGTGTTGGTGCAAGTACCTACAGTCAGCACATACCAGGTCCACTCAGAACAGAAAGCACACGGAGTCCCTTTAAGGACGGAAAAGCCATGATTGTATCTTCAAAGGGTTCCCAGAGGAGAAATGCACAGCCAGGAGATAGAGGTCCTGAAAGAAACCCATCTGAGATGCTACTACCTCCTCTGTGGGTGGGGTGGAGGGTCCAGTGGTCAGGGGTCACTGGATTGCACATGGCAGCCATGCTCAGAGATGCTTTAATAGGGGCTTCCTGGAAGGATGGAGGTGTCTCTCCCCTAGGCATTTGTATGTAATGGCTCTTTCACTCTGGACAGGGGCTCCAGGCTATGGAGGTATGGTACAGGAATTCAATAGTGCTAACATTGGTATGAGGACTAAAGAGGGCACCTTTTTCTCTTCCCTTCATACTTTATTTTTAAAACATATGTATTGCTTGTTTATTTATCATTTTTGTAGGTATACATGACGTGTGTGGGTGTGGACATGCCACAGCTCATGTATGGAGGTCAGAGCAGGACTCTGTGGAGTTACTTCTCCCATCCCATCTTCTTCTGGGTTTGGGGATTGAATTCAGATCATCAGACTTACTCAACAACCACCTTACTCACTGAGCCGTTTTAACTTCTGTCTTAGTTAGGGTTTCAATTGCTGGGAAGAGATACCATGACCCCAGCAACTCTTATAAAGAAAAACATTTAACTGGGGCTGGCTTACAGTTCAGAGGTATAGTCCATTGTCATCATATCAGGAAGCATGGCAGCACACAGGCAGACATGGTGCTGGGGAGGGAGCTGAGAGTTCTGCATCCAGATCCTCAGGAAGAGAGAGTGACACTGGCCCTGGTTTAAGCTTCTGAAACCTAAAAGCCCAACCCCAGTGACAATGCCTCCTGCAAAAAACTACACTTATTCCAATAAGGACAGAACTCCTAATAGGGCCACTCCATGTGGGCCTATGGGGGTCATTTGTATTCCAACCATCACACCTGCTTCCAGACTTCATTTTGGAAACATTTTACTTTGAAATAATTACAACCTCAGAAAAATTACAAGAGTATCTCAGAGACCATGTATACGTCTTTTATCTGGATTCACAATTTTTAAAAAAATTGGAACATTAATTTTTTTATGTACGGCATCATTTTCTGAATAACTTAAAAGAAGATGTCGTATATTTTGTGCCTTAATATGTCAGTGTAGACTTCCTAAGAACCAGAATATTCTCTCATGTCATTAGAACAAAGTTGTCAAGTGATGCTTTTTATTTTATTCCATATTCTAAATTTGTCTACTATTCCAATAATGTTCTTTATAGTGTTGTTTTCTCCTTGAGTACATGATCTGCCCCAGCCTCACACATTATGCTTAGGTGTCACATTTCTCTTTTCTTTAACTTGAGAAAAGTACGTTAATCTTCATCTTTCATCATATTGAAACAAAATACTCGTTACTTTACCGGACATTTTAAATTTGGGTTTTATGCACTATTTCCCCACAAAAACACTCGGGTTATGTGTTCTTGACCAGAATTCTGCACAGATATACATAGATGATGTTGTGTGCATACAGACACGTGAGGTCTGCTTGATAATTCTTAATTGACATTTTCATAAACTGATCGAGACATTACTGGTTTTACTCCTGTAAATTTCTTTTTTTAAAAAAATAAGATTGTAACTAATAAACACTATTCAGAGATATACTTTAAGAACATTTTTTTATTACTTATCTTGTTATTCATTGGGTTTGAACTCAAGGTTTAATATCCATTGACAACTCCTACTCTGATAGTTTAAATTGATGTTGTTCTTCCCCATCTAGCACTGTCTCCAAATCCATCAGCATTCTGTCTTATAGAAGGGGCCTTTTCTTCTCAGTTGTTTATTTGGAATCAATCTGATTGCATACTCACACCCACCTTTTATGGTAGGTTATATGTGTTATCTTGATGCCCAAAGAATCAGCCATGGTTGAGTGAGCACCCTTTTTCCTACCCTCATTTTCCTCCCTCTTCCTCCCCACCCCTCATCGTTTTTCTCCCCCTTCTTCTACTTTTTCTCCCACTCCCATATTTCTCCTTTCCTTTCCATGTTTCCATCATTCCCTGAAAGCACTTCTTTACTCCCTGGAATAAGAGGATTTCCGGGGCTCATCATATGTCTTCTCTGATACATATCTGTAAACAGCCCCTTCTTTGGGGAGCTCTCAGAGTCTTTTTAGCGGGGAATAATTTTTAGCAGCAAAGACTGGAGTGCAAGATATGCTTGCTGTTAGCATGACATTACATTTAATTTTTTTCGACAAACAAAAGTAGAATATAAAATTTATAGGCATTGTTACTACAGGCATTGCCTGCAAATTCCTATTGACTTGTCCAGTTCTTTTCTGATGCTTTTTTTTTATTTTTCTTTTTCTCCTTTCTCTCTTCTCTCTCCCTCCTTTCCTCCTTCCATCCCTCTCTCCTCCTCTCTTGGACAGTTTCACTATAGAACCCTGGCTGTCCTGGAACTTGCTGCTCTCACACATAGAGATCCACCTGTCTTTGCCCCCAGGAGCTGGGGATAAAGGTATGTGCTACCGTGACTGGCATCCTTTTTTTTCATATTGAGACTTCAGGATCCTCAAAACATAAACAAATGTACTCATTTGCTTGGTCCTACAACATAAACGAAATAATTTCAAAGATACTGCTTAGGTGCTCATACAAAAATAAACCTGTTGAGAAGAGTTCAAGGTTTGTTTTTGTGGTTTTGTGTTTCCTTCAACTTAAGGTATATAGAATACTGTGCTCAAAACTCTCCGTATTAGTCCTTTGTTTAAATGTCCTTCAGTGTGATTCTATTATTTAGTTCTACTTCAGTTGAGTTTATTTCTTCCCATTTTCATTTTCATTTTGTTTTTTTTTGTTTTTTTTTTTTACACTCTGTGCTGTGGCAGTAGAAACTTTATTCCTGTCTAACAGTTATAAACTCTATTTTACCCACTCTTGTTAATGGACTTTTATCTTTGAGTATGTAGACTATTAATGTGCATCTGAAAATCAGAATGACATGAAAGGCATATTCTCAGAGATGTTTCATTTTCTCTTATCTCTTCAATCTAACCCCTACTTCTCCTCTGAAGTCAGCCAATTTTATTGTTTTCTAATTTACTACCTCTGTATTTCTTTTCAGAAAATAATACAAAGATTTGTGTATAGTTAACAGTTTATTCTTATCTCTATCTTTTATGTAAAAGACAGTATCCAGAACATTCTTTTTTTGTACTTCACATATTAACTTCTTAGTACCTGATAGAAATCACTCAGTGTCTATTTACAAAGATTCTCTTTTGTTTTCTTGTTGTGAAATAGTTGCCTAGTACATCATTGCTTTATATGGTGTGGTTTATTCAACCTATTTCTCATGTTGGGACATTTAGACAGTGTGCTAGTTAGTTTGTATTGTCAACTTGATGCAATCTAGAATCACCTGAGAGATAGTATTAAAGAAATCGTCTAAATCAGTTGGGTTGTGGACAAGTCTGTGGGGAATTGCTTTAATTGTTAATTTAAGAAGATCTGGCTCATCATGGGTGGCACCATTCCCCAGGCAGGAGATCCTCAGCAGTATAAGAGAAGAAAAAGCTAGCTGAGAGCATGCACGCAAAGATCTATGTGATTATTCTCTCTCTGCACCTGACTGGATGTGATGCTTTTAAGTTCTTGCCCTGCGGACTTTACTGCAACAATGGATGATTCCCTGGGATTGTAAGTCAGAAGGACTTTCTCCCTCAAGTTGCTTTTTGTTAGGATATTTTACCACAGCAACAGAAATGACACTAGAACAGGTGGTTTCCAGTATTTTGCCAATTACTAATAATTCTACATTGATTGAGCTCATGAGCTTTTGAAGGTATTGTTGCAGATGTAAACTTATAAAGGTGGGATTAATGAATAGAAGAGGAAAATGTATACATGATTTTGTCAGAAACTGCCAAAGACTGGAGGAGAGCTCAGTGAGAAGTGGGTTTGCTGTGTAAGCATGAAGGCCAGAGTTTGGATTCCCCAACTGCACATAAAAGCCAGTAACTCCAGCCCTGGGAGGGGGAGCCCAGAAGCTCTCTGAGACTCATTGGCCAGCCATTCTAGCTGAAATACTTGAAGCTCACTTCAAGTTCAATGAGAGACCTCGTTCCAAAAAATTGAATGAGGAAAAACATCTTGATACTAACTACTAACTTCTGCCTGTGCTTTGTGAGCAAGCACACCATCACACGTGCAATTAAAAAAAATTCCAAATTCCTGTGTGTACAACTTCGATATCCCCAGCAACAAGACATGAAAGAGATTTCTTATAGCCTTGCCACAGAGTGAACTGTCACGGTTTTGATTTACTTTCTTAGCTTGATGTTGTCTCATTGTGTGCTACTTATTATTCCTCTTGGAATGAAGTTGAGCATCTTATTGTTTAAGCATAGTTTTCATTGATTTTGAGAAATTATTCACAATTTTGCTTATTTCTTAAAGACGTTTTTATTCTTTTCATCAATTTTGAACATTCTTTAGGTATATTTATAGATTCTTTTGTATTTCTTAATTCATACACACACACACACACAAATACATGGGACTCAATATTATTAAAGGACTTTTTTTCCTCTAAGGCTGGAGCAATGGCTCTGTGGTTAGGAACACTGGTTGCTCTTCCAGAAGACCCTGGTTCAATTCTCAGCACCTACATGGTGGCTCACAGCTGTCTTGTAACTCTGTTCCTGGGGATTTGATAGCCTTTTCTGGCTCTGTGGGCACCAGGCTTGCATATGGTACATGGACATACAAATAGACAAAACACTTATATACATAAAATAAGTATACAAAATTAATTTAAAAATATGTTCTCCCAATTCTTCTCTCAGCTTTTGACTTTATTCATTGCATATTTGTTCTAGTTGAGCTACCCTGTTCTAACAAATCTACTGAGACTGGGTGTTCTTCTTTTAATTCTCAGATGGGTTGCTGGGTATGCTGAAGGGATCTGTCTCACAGATGTTGGCCTCAGGAAGAGAAGCTATGATTCCTGCAAGCAGGATGGTCTCCAACAGCTCCTTCATTCATCTTCCTCCGTTTTGTGACTCAGTTTCTCCGTGATTGCCTGTTGAATATGCCTGCACAGCCAGCATTAGTCTGTGCTTTCTGAGCTCTCCCTTGACCATAACATTAACTCTGGAATTAATCAAGTAGCTATTCAAGTTCATTCTGTTCTTCATTCATTCTGTTCTTCTGTTCATTAACTCAAGCTCATTCTGTTCTTCGGATATATAGGCCTTTGGGTCTGTCTTACACATTTACTGATTAATATTTACTAATGTCTATTATCTTGATTTATGCTTTCTATTTTTTCTACTTGGTTGCTTCTCCATTTCTTCCTCTCCTGTCATCTATTTTGTGTTGTATTTTATTTCCCTTTCTTCTTTTTGACACAGTGTCAATCTAGTGTGGCCTCGGATTTGCTATGTAGCCAGGGATGACCTGGAGCTCCAGATCCTCCTGCCTCTACCTTCCAAATGTTAGGATTACAGGTGTATGTTATCAGTCCTGCCTTTATGTGGGTGCTGGGTATTGAGCCCAAGGTTTTTGTATCCCAGATAAGCACTCTACCCACTGAGCTGCATCTTTAGTCTCTAGCTCATCCTTTGTGTATTTTGACAGTTGTTAACACTTGCCATTCTGATTATTTCAGACACTTACTTTTTAACAAAAATAGTTGATTTACTAGTGTTCTAAAGTTAAACAATATTCTTATATATTTACTGATCTTATCTTCTTTATATTATTTTAGTTATTATAATATTTTCTCAACTAGCACATCATTTTTCTCTGTGTCCCAACTCCTGTCTGCCTTTAAAAATCTTCATAACACAATTTTTTCTGCTTTTGCTGGGTCAGTATTTCTTCACATTTATTCTCATATTTACTAAAACAATACTTAGTCTCTACTGTTTATAACAAAATGATGACAAAGTTAATTTAAGCGTCCAGCCTAAAAGAGAAATAAAAAATAATTCTAAAAAGAGCAGGAAGAAGGAAATTATATATATATATATATACATATATAATAACATATATATAATAACATATAATATATATATATATAACATAGTTACATCACATTCATAATTATGTATTGCAGATGTGTATTATTATTTCATTTCATTTTGTTTTGTTTGTTTTTCAAGACAGGGTTTCTCTGTTATAATCTGACTGTCCTGGAACTCACTCTGTAGACCAGGATGGCCTCGAACTCACAGAGATCTGCCTGCCTCTATCTCCAGAGTGCTGCAGATGTATGTATTACACAGGGTTTGTAAGCAGGAATTGGTTTTAATCAGCTATGGAACCTGACTTGACAGTTTGTGTGAGAGTGTGGTCTCCTGTCTGGTGCCAGAGCTTGCAGTGCTCAGAAAAGGGAGATGAATTCAAGGCAAGGATGAACAAGAACGAGCTAGAAATCTTGTGAAGATGGACTGAAATCAAGGCTTTTTTCTTGTTGCCTCTGACTTTGCAGCGTGACCATTTGGCAGAGACTAAGGCAGGTTACTCATGAATCTAAACATACATCCCTGCCCAGGATTCAGAAGAGCTGAAGATGGCAAGTCTCAGGCTGCACTACACCATTCACCTGTGTTCCTTATAATATACAGTGTTCTAGAACATCTCCCAAGCATCCCAGCACTCAGAGGCAAAGGCAGGAAGAAATTTGAGGCTTTAAGTTTGAAGGCAGCTGGTGTGCTAAGCAAGTTGCATGCTAGCCAAGACTCCTTCATGAAACCCTGCCTGAAGACAAACAAACACACAAACACCCTACCTACCGGTCCATAATCTCCCAGAATATTCTTTGTGACCTATCTTAACCAGGAGCATCCAGGAAAGGGAATTCTGATAGAATTTGTAAGATGAACTGTATGCTAGCCAATATGGCATATTATAAGTCTATCATAAACAGTCTTTCTTGCACTGTAAACCTTTAATCTAAAATTATTTATCTTCTGCTTGAAAATATGTCTGGTATGGTCTCCTTTGGTAAATGTTTTTGATAGTTCCTGGCTTCTATTTCAAATGTATTTATTATCCCCTGACATTAGGAAGCTACTTTTTCGGTTCTGTAATCTAGATTAGCATGGTTATTCTCTCATCACTAAGATACTCCCCTCACTGTTGCCGGGCACCCAGCTGTCACTCTAAGGTGTGTTTCTTTGAAAGCTTGGTTTTTGTTCTTTCTGACTGTTGGAAAGATCTGCTCCTTGTCTTTGGTGTAGAGTATTTTTATAACCTGTCAGTGTGTACTTCCTTTTATTTTTTGAGACTAGGGTATGTTTTTTGCTTGCTTGTTTGTTTTGCATCTGGCCCATTTCTATTTGTGTATCCTCATTCTCATTACTGTCACATGTGGCTACAACTCTATCAGCTTTTCTTCCCTCCTAGGCCTCTAGCTGGTGTGTGGGACAGCTAGAAAGGGGCTTCCTTTTCCTTTTTTGTCACTAAAATATGATTTGATCCCATTGTGATGAGACGCCAGGGCCTTTGAAATTCTTTGAAATTTGTTCAGGCTTGCTTTAAGACTGTGTGGATTCGAAAATGTCTGGACGTGAAGTTGGTTTCAACTCTTATCTCATTTACCGATTTATCTTTTTTTTTTTTTTCACCCGGAAGTATGATTTGCAGAATTGCAAGCAACAATGATGCCATTTTTATTGTCCTCTACACCCAGTCCAATGTCAAGAGCACACACTGGCCTGTCTGGAAACCTGCTCCTGCAGCCCCATAGTAGCCACCTGTGTACCTGATCTCGATGATCTCAGGCTGTTCTGGGAAGTGTGTGTGTGTCAGCTTGATCTAGCATCAAAAGGATCTTGAGCAAGCTGAAGACTTTTCCTCATATCTAGAGGTCTTATTATCTCATATTTCTACTTGCAAGGAAGTTGAGATTCCTACTATATTGGTAACTTAATTGATTCAATCATAAGAGGTATAAAAAAGTGAGTATCTTTCATTGTTATTTTTCACCCACAGCCTAGAATGTACAGCAGAATAATCAGAAGGGATTTTCAAAGCCCACCTTCTGGGTCCTATAATCTATTGTGTAATTTTATACAGGACAATGAGTGACTTAGTCTGTCTCTGTGAGAGAATGTATGTGATGCTTTGATCAGTTGGTTCTAGTCAATTAGAACTCTATAGGGAGGAGACCAAAGGACACAGTTGCCAGTCCAAAGGGTCAAGGCTTATCCTAAGATCATGGTATTCCTGATTCTGCGGGGCATCAGGGTCATAAAGGAGCTGGCTAAACATCCAAGGTGCTCCTTGTGCCTCTTTCAAGGAGTAGGAGGCCACTAGGATCCAGGATACTTTCTTGTCCCAGAATAGCATTGGAATTTGTTTGGCCTACTATCTACAGATCATCCTCTCATAGGAGAGGTGCTGGGGGGGGGGGGGAGTGTAGCAGGAGAAGGAGGGAGGGGGAGAGATGAAAGGCAGAGGGAGGGGGTTGGAGAGAGGGGCATCATTCAGATGAGTTGCCCAACAGTGTTTATTTGAGAATCTGGTAGAAAGAGAGAGGGTTGAGGATGCCTGGCTATAGAAATGTTGGTCTGTAGTACAGACTGGGGCTGTAAGGTGTTTGTGCAGTACCATGCACGTGAGCTCTTCCTTAATCCCAGTCTCTCTCCTCTTCCTCCTCCTCACTTTATTGATGAAATTCCGTGATGCATTTGTGCTAACGACCTCTCCCCCAGCTCAAGTGTTGGTTCATGCTCACCCTGTGCAGGGAATTCCTTGTTTTGCTAAAAACACTTAGGTTAACTCTGTTCTTTTTTTCTATTGCTCTCTCTTTTCTTTTCAAAATAAACTATAAGCTGGATATAGAATCAGGTTCATGTGGGAGGGGAGGACCCGTTTTTATCTGAATACTTTGAAGAATTCACAGTAGCTTAGCCAAGATACCCATTTCCTCCCAAGCTCACATGATTATGCTAATTCAGAAGAAACGTGTTGATGCACTATTAAAAAGCGTGGTCTGTTTTCAGCTTCTGGGTAGAGAGGAGAGCAGCAGCCTTTAGTGGCCGTGTCAGTTGTGCCTGTATTATTATGTGCAGATGTGCCAGCTGCCAGTAGGCATTTTCTCTGTGATAGCGCTAACCACTTAACCGTGGGTCAGCAAGGTGCAGCTCTCAGCCAATAGATCTAATTGCAATCCTTCTATGTTCCCCGTGATTGCAGGTTTCTCTGGCTCTATAAACAAATAGTAATCAACTAAACCTGTTACCTCTGAGTAGAGATGTCACGATATGAAATATTAACTGTTCAAAATACAGTAATGATGGTTTGAAACTGTATTTGTTTCTTGAAAATAAAGAAAAAAAATTGTAAAAAGAAGAGAAAATCAGAGGCTGAAGAATTGGAATTCTGAAGAGCCCCTCTGGCTCGTTTCTCTCTCCATAAAAGCATTGCATGTGTGTGCGATGTGTTTTATGTGGTCAGATACAGCGTAAATATTGTGTGCATCTTTCGCTGGAGTAACAATGCATTAGCAGCATCACAAATAAGCTCTGCGGCAGCATCTACATTTTTATGACATTTTTATGTTAATGCAAGTCAAACTTATGTTTTGCGATGTATCTAATCCATCCCAAATTAATCCATTTGTATTCCTATAATCCAATCAGCGCCAGCCTCCACTGCTAAAAAGTTAGATGTAAAGTCCAAGGCAGAAATATGGCAGTAAGTCTGGGTCCTGAGAAGCCTTGCTCTTTGAAGGTAATTTTTCTCTTCGGCACATGGAGGCAGTGTGGGTTTGATGGGCAGCCTGAGTAGAGGTGGAGGGGTGAGGGTAGGGGTAGGGGTAGAAGAGTGACCTGGGCTGAAGTCACCAACGTAGATGATACACTGTCTTTGTAGATTTGCTTTTATTATTTATCTTTACTTTCTCGACGCTGTGTGGTAATGTTTCCATTGACTTGAACTGGTGATCTCTGACAAAGTTCCTAATCTTAGGACCAGGGTTTAATCACATACTTGCTGGACACTATGGTGAGCTTTTCTCCAGCATTGCTATGTACAATAGATACAGTAGATTTAAATAAATACAATTGAATCCTACATGTATTCACCATGTAGGATTTTATATGCCAGAACTTGAATCCAGGTTCCACATATTCTATTTTGACCAAATCAGCTCATTAAGGATGAAGTGCCCTCTGGACCTTGTTTGGGGAATTTTGGGCTTCGTAGAAGGAGCTTTTCTGTTTTCCTAAGACTAAGCAAGGTATAGGGAATTCCTGCAGAAAACTGAAAGAATGATGTTTAGGGCAGTAGGAAAAACTAGTCTTGTGTTGTGATTTAAAGGCATATGAAGAAAATCCCACAATCTTAAAATTGGAGAAAATATAAATAAATGGGACAACATCCCACATGCATTATTGTTAAGATATTAACATTCAAAATCCCAGTGAAAACTGCAGGACCCACACTGATTTCAAGATTCATTATGAAACTAATCGAAACATAAACCAATGGTACAGAAGAGTGTTTGGTAAGGACGTTAAATATATTCAACAGTGAAACCCTAGGCTTTTTAACAAATGTTTCTGGGGAAGAGGGATATTTACATACCAGAGAAATGAAGTTGGCCCTTTACCTAACACTTTATACAGAAATAAATGAGGCTAAATCCGTGACCTAAAGCTATAAAATGTTTAGAAGAAAGTGCAGGGTAGAAAGTTAACTGTACTATATTTGGCAATGATGTCTTGGATGTGACATCGTAGACACAAAAACAAACATAGTATACTTTATAAAATTAAAAATGTGAATGAAAAGATACTGTCAGTGAAGTAAAAAGGTAACCCATAGAATGAGAGGAAACATCTAACATAGACCTACGATAAGGAATTGATATTTGTAGTAATATCCATATAATCCATAGTACATAGAAAAGTCCTAAAATACAACAACAAAAACCAAAGTAATACAGCATATGGCAATCCCATTTCTGAGTAAATATCCAAAAGAACTAAGAGCAGGATCTTGAAATATCTTTACACCCATGTCTTTATCAACATTAACCACAAAACTACAATGTGGAAACAACTCCCGGATCCATCGGATAGTTAGGTAAGCAAGAGGTGGCACATGCATACAGTGAAGTATTACTGAAACCTATTATTTTAAAATTTATAGATACAGATAGATGTTTTGCCTGTACGCATGTCTGTGTATTTTACATGTGTGCCTGATGTCCATGGAAGTCAGAAGAGGGCATCAGATCCCCTAGGATTAGAATTACAGACAGTGTGAGCTGCCATTAAGTGCTGGGAATTGAACCCAGGTCCTCTGGAAGAGCAGCCAATGCTCTTAACTGCTAAGCCATCTCTCCAGCCCCCTTATTACTAAAACTTAGAGAAGAAAGTTCTGATATGTGCTACAATATGAGCAAACCTTAAGAAGATTGTGCGAAGTAAAATAATCCAGTCATAAAAAGAAAAATACCGGATGATGTTATTTACATGAGATACACAGAACAGTAAAAATGATAGAGAAAACAATAGGTTGATTGTTGGTGGCTGGGGAAAAAGAAAGAAGGCACTATTGTTTAATAGGTAGAGAGTTTTAGTTTTACAAGATGAAAAAGTTCTGGAAATAAATGGTGGTGATGTTTGTGCAGTGATATAATTGTAATTAGTGCCACTGAACAGAAAGCTTACAAATGGGTATGACAGTAAATTTTATGCTCATCTGTATTCCATTATAATAAAAATATTAGGAGAGAAAAAGTCTATGCTTTTAATGGAAACAGTACATACTACAATCAATAAGCTAGTTGGGTTCAAATCTCCATTCTACCGTATCACTTACTATCTCAGGAAGTAAACTACTCCAGGCCTTGGCTTTCTCATTAATTATATTAATTTGTGACTTAACTCTTTGATGAGCAGTGTTCAGCAAGTATAGAGGTAAAAATGGCTGGCTCTTGGGAAGAGCTGAGACCATGTAACTTATTGGCACTGTTTTCTCAGGGTTTTGAAATTTAGGACTATGAGGATTCTGAACGTTAAACCTTTGAATTTTATGAATGAGATATTGTAGGACTAAGGTCTAGAAGCACCAAATATCCTCCTCATAAAATCACACAGCTACACAAGACAAAGCTAAGTGACTCATGGTCTCCAGCTTCCTAGTCCTGTGTGTCTCATCCGGTCAGTTGGTCAGCTGGTCAGCAGTTGCTTTCTCTGTAGACAATACATGTGAGGAATGATACCAAAGGCTCTGCCTTTGTTGTATCTCTAAAGCATGTAGCTCAAGACGAGTACTCAGTGATTACCCTGTAGCCTAGCTGCTCTTGAGACAAAGGGGCATGTCCCTGGGCAGCCTGTGGTGATGGACTTCAGGACCACAGACAGCATGCTCCAGCTCTTCCCTATAAGTCTCTGTCTGGAGTAAGCCCTGCTGCTCCAATCCCTGATGATTTTTGAGGATGTCACACTTGTCTACCTGGCGGTTGGTTGGGACACAGCCAGAGTTTCCCAGGAAACAAAGGCTATAATTCATCATCTTTTATTTCCTCTGAGCTGGTTCTGTCTGACTCCAAATACCTGGCCAGTGTTTGGTCCACCAGTTTCTGGTGGGCAGGGACAGGAAAGAAGCCTTAATTAGGACTGGAAACCAAAGGCTAAGAGTTATGTTAGTCTTTTGTTCTATAGTTTTGGCTCCCAGTAAAGATGGCTTCCTCTCAGTGTGCCAGTCTTTGTCTCTCTACAGCAGTCCCCACCTTGATCCTCCCTTTGCCTGTTAGGTTATAGGTCGCTTTGACTATAGGAGTTTGTGAGAGAGAGGCTCCCACAAACTGTGGTCTAGAGTGGGATTTTCTTCCTTGATCTCTCTGGCATGATCCCAAAACAGGAATCCTCTGTCGGTTTGTATTTATCTCAAATGGGTCCACATGGTCCATATTCAGAGGGACACTGTCAGCTATTTTATGAGAGGAGAGAAAATGGCGGCAGTGGTGGTGGCAAGTGGTGATTTGTGTATGTGTAGGTGGGGGCGGGTTCGAAGGGATGGAATTGGCTTGAAAATCTGCAGTGGGCTCTTTTCTCCTTTAACATTGATGCTGGGTAATTAGCAAAATGCGCACAGGGTTTTATCCATATTCATGCGCCCTTTCCCACAAGCATAAACAATCCAGTCTCTATTATTCCTTGCCTGTGCAGCTCCCCCCTCTCCCCGCCACCTGCAGAGCCCTGAGCTGCTCGTTCACTTCATTCTGACTCTGGTTGGGGGTGGGGAGCCTCCCCTGGCTGGGCGTGGGCACCAGTGGGGAGACTCCATGGAGAGCAAGAGGGGCCTCTCACCAAGGCAGCATCTGTGGCTAGCTGGAAATTTCAACGCACATGCTAACAGCTCTGATTGCATGATCTTTGATAGGACTGTCAGGAGTAGGTAGGGTTACTTAATTGCTCTTGGATGACAAAGAAGAAAACGAAGCAGAAGGGTGGAACAGTTGATTGGTTGCTCTTCCAAGGTCACGCCTCTAGGTGATTTGCCTGCTTCTTTGCCCTAGGAGGTTGACTTTAGAGGTCCCTTTCGTTTGTCTCCTTTGCCTTCTGGTATCCAGAAGCCAATGCTACTTTGAAGTGAGGTTAGAAGAGGCTGGGATTTAGTGACCACCTGTGCGATGTTGATTGTCTTTCTGTGGCCATACTGCTGTTGGAGGCTGATTTTCCAAATCCCCATTTTCAGACCTATGAGTGTTGATAGAGCCTCCTGCGTCTCTGTACAAAAAAATCCTTTCCATGTTTATTCGTTTTCTATGAAGTATTTAGAGACGAACTGTGCCTACTCTGACCTCAGCTGCTGTGAATAGCTTGCTGGTGACCACATAGCTAGAAGGTAGTCCAGCATGCTTCCACATGTACTTGGGTTACCCCTATTGGGTGATGGTGTCCTCCTTTTTAATCCTTTCAAAGCAGGCTATGAAACTATCAGCTGATGAGAGATCTGGATCCTCTCCCATATGTCCCGATCCTTATGAATATGTATTCGATTTCACAGACTGATTTTTCTTTGTGGGGGCAAGAACCCAAGCATGCGCATAAACCGTGTGTGAAAAGCACGGTGTTTGTTTTGTTTTGAACATGTGTGTTCTACCATGGAGGAGATGCCTGAGCATGTCAGGAGACATGGTAAAGTCAGTATCAGAGGTTGCAGACAGTGATCATACTGAGTCACTTTCGACCCAAGACTCTCCCTTACCTGGGATTACCTTAGCCTCTCTGAATTCCGTGTTTGGGAGGTGCAAGCAGCCTTCTTCTCTCTTTTCCCATATACAACATGAAAGCAAACCACAGTCTTTCTTCTGAAGGAGTTTTCTGCAGACTATGCACATGATGTAACTGGTAATTATTTATTGCATGCTTATTGTGAACTCAGCACGCGATGGGCTATAGAAGGGCTATTGGAGGAACGTAACCATGGCACTCATCTCCAGAAAACGTCCACATTTATTAGGGAAACATGACTAGTGTGAGGAGGGAAAGCTAGAAAGACGGGAAGACAGTTTATGTGCAAATGCCCAAATGCCACATTGCTAAACATCATATACAGTTATGGCACGAGGCATATTGTCATGACAGTGTCAGGAGAGACTCACGAAAGACTCCTGAAAGAAGAATTTGGCTAATGCTGGGCCTGAGTTTGACATGACCACTGTTTTTTTTCTTCTTTGAAGCTCAAAGCTACTTTTTGAGAAAGGATACACACAGAGATGAATTTGATCTCACAGCCAGAGTGTCATTCCGTCTCCCCAGCTGCCACTGTCCACCCTAAGCCTTTTGGCGTAGGGACTCTTCCCTTCCGTCCTCTATAATAGGAAAAAAAAAAAAAGTGACCAGGTACCTTTGCTTGTGGGTGAAGTATTTCCTCGGAAAGTCATTTATACACAGACACTTGGTTACTGACTTTATTCTTCCCCGACACCCCAAAGGGAGAGAGTAGCTTGAAAAAAATCACTAAGAAGCCCTTAACCTTGTAACATACAGTTTTTGCTAAAAATATATATTAATAATATATTATTGAGCGAGCATAGATGAAGAAGACCAGGGAGGGAGGAAGCAATAAGAGTGTGAGTGAGGTCAGTGCTCTTTGCCCGCAGACTCTACAATCAATAAGATCTGGTCAATAACTGCTTTATTACTGCACTACCACCCGGAGCAAAATCATTTTTAAATTAAGAATATATTTTGCAAAACTGAATTAACAATATTGAATATTTTGCTCTTTGATATGGCTAGCCTTCAAAATCAAATTATTAAGTATGGAAAATGCTTACTGGCTCAAGTTTTTCTTCCTTCTTCCTCCTCACTTTCCCAACCTCATTTCCTCTCTCCTTTTGGTTGTCCTCAACTCCACTCCTCCTCCGCCCCCACGCCCAACCCCCACCTTACAGCTTAGGAAGGGAACAACAGATTTTTAAGATCTCCGGCACAAATGTGGATGTAAATTAGCATTGAATCCAGCACATGGAAATTAGGGAAGGGAGACACATTTGTTGGAGTTCAACAAAACTTCATTTCCTCTGACATAAAGGAAAGGACTAAAGAGAGAAATTTTTCCACATGGGTAAAAACTGAAGGTGGAAACCATCAGCCTTTGGACTACTGCACAGTCTTTGGCAAGCCATGAAATCTCGCCATCTCTCTGCTCTCACCTCTCACCCTCGCTTACCCTGTTCTGCCGTTCTCTTCTTTTCCACAGATGGAGGGGACAGAGGAGAACTTTAATGATTCATATAGTGCAACTTTGAAGCTTCCATGGTGTTAAATTCACTACCCACAAACAAACAAACAAACCCCAAACAACCAAAACAAAAAACAAACAAAGCAAGCGAACAAAACATCAAGCGAACTATAAGACAGTTCTGTTGTGCAAAGTCTGTTCTGCAAAAGTGTGTTATAAAGGCTAGCATGGGTTGCAGCCCTGGGAAGTTCTGAGCAATGTTATTAGAATTGATTGTCTTTCTTTGAGGAAGCAAGGTGGTCATACTGTGAAACATTGATAAGAACTCACTCCCTCTGCTGTCATAGGCCAGTTACCACTGTTGATCTCTAGCAATTAAACTCTCTCTATGTATCATGTAGGTTATTGGGGTTGGCCTATATGAACTATTAACAAGTAACAAGTAAAAGAAAAATTGTCAGTGTTCAATATTGCTTTTGGAACAAAAGTCCATGACTGTGCTCCATATCTTTTAGTTAAACATAGTTAGTCAACACAACAGTCTGCTCACTTGTTATTCATGTCAGATGACAGATTTGTATATCATGAAAGGGTCATTTATTGGAAACATTTGCATTTGCTGATACAAGAGGGGAAAAAGGGAGGGTAAGGGCTCTATATCTTTGTTATCCATCTAATCTATCTATCTATCTATCTTCTTATCTATCTATCTCAATTTATCTACAATTTATCTTTCTATCATCTAAGGATAAAGCTGTTGAAGAGAGTAAGAAGTTAGCATTTATTTAGTGCTTTCTCTGCAGTACACACACCTTACCAAATTTAATCTTTCCAACCTAACTGGGAAAGTGACTAGTATTGTTTCCGTTATGCAGGAACATAGATAATTTAAATACCTTGCCCAGGGTGCTGCCAAATGGTAAAAGTTAACTGAAAATGAATCTGACTCTAAAGTCTGTTCCTTCTAGCACTTTATGCTGCTTTTCTAACATGTAACACTTTCAAGTCCATTGTCAGCAAATGATTTTGACCAAACATAAAATACCTAATCTATTTAATCATTATTTTTTTTTATCTTGTATGTAGATTCTAGATCCCTTTGAAAAGTCCATGCAAGGACTTCCTACCAGAAAAATAGTGATGCATAAAAACTTCAAAAAAGCACATATGCATAGGAAGGTTCTCCAGGTGGAGATCCTTTGGACTAAGTCCCCTAAAGAGACCCTGTGGATTCACTATCACAACTGCTTTCTTGAGACCAGGCCTATTATAAACAATGCCCAGGTCTGAGAACAGGGAAAGTGGATGAGAAGTTGAATTACAGTTGGCTCTGCACTGTGTAGTCAGGTCTAACTTGTTCCTAAGAGTTTGTGGTTGTGCCTCACAATGGTTGGTGAAAGGCCTTCGCAAATAAGACATGGTCATTATGACTCTACTACTGCAGAAAAAGCCATCCTGTGAAAGATTGCCTACACTTAAACTCAAAGTTGTTTCCTTGGCATTTTAGGTCTGAAAAACTGAAGAGAAATTTCCTTTATTGTCTAGTAAGCATTGTTGAGCTCCTATGTATATCCAGCATGGTGCTCTACTCTAGGATAACAAAAAGTCAATCCAGGTCTACCATGAGCTTACTTCATTTTTGGACATTTTAGTTATCTTGATGAGTCCCCAGATTGCATTATCAACAAGGAAGGGCTTTCTAGGAAGACAGAATTAAAAGTTAGTGAAAGCTCCAACCCGATTCCCAGTTCCTGTTCTGAGACCTCCCTCAGAGCCTGAATCTCACGTCAAGCTCTCCCAGGATGCCTTTGTGTCTGACATCACTGTTGTGCTTGTTTCTTCGTGGTTTTCAGGCATTGGCAATGTGCCAGGCACTGTACCTGGTGCAAAAGACACAGGAGTCCTTAAGGTTGAATTGGCCTAGGAAGGATGGACACTCTACTGGGACAATAAGATGAGTACAGTAATTCTGTTCCATTGAAGATGTGATCTGACCCCCAAAGATGCTGTCTCAGTGTCATAGGCAAAAAGCCAACACATTGGACTTTCCAGTCAAGAGAATATTATTGTCCTCAGGTAGCTTCAGAACATATCATGGAAATTTTTAGGACAGAAGAAGCCACTGATGAAGGTGCAGTCTCAGTTGGAATGGAAACTCAAGGATTGGAGGGGTTATGGAGGGAAGCTGAGGTTTGCACCAGGTAGCAGAGTCAGAGTCCCTGAAGAGGCCATGGGCAAAGGCCATACAGCCTTAATTGCAGTGGAAACCACAGCATATTAGGGATGCCAGGACAGTAGGGTGACCAACAAGAAGAGGAGCGAGTGTGTTGTAGAGCCTATGAGGTAAGCTCTGTGTGTGTTACAGATGGCAGAGTCAGAGAAATGGTAGAGTTTATCAAGCCCTTTGGAGCCCAAAAGATCATGAGTGAGTCCCAGCTGTCAGACATTGAGCTACAATATTTGAAGCTATATTGATGGACTTTAGTTTTGCTTAAGGATGATTGTTTTTATGCTCTGGTTCTTCCCCTTTGGAGGAAGAAAGTATTTTAAAGAGATGTTGAACTTTTAAAGTGTTTGATTTATTTCAAAGACTGTGGGACTTCGAAAAGTTATACTATGTTTTATTTTCTGTTATTAACAAGAGATCTTGATGCAAAGACCCACAGCCAAACATCAGTCAAAGATTGGGGAACCGCACAGAAGAGGAGGAAGAACTGTAGGAGTCAGAGGGATTGAGGGCACCAGGAGAACATGCCCCCCAGATTCAATTAAGCAGGGCTCATAGGGCTCAAAGAGACTGAAGCGGCAATCATGGAGCCTGCATGGGTCTATTGCTAGGTTCTCTGCATATATGTTATGATTGTTTAACTCAGTGTTTTTGTGAGACTCATAACAGTGAGGCTGGGATGTCTCTGACTCTTTTGCCTGCTCTTGGTACCCTTTCCCTCCTACTGAATTGGCTCATATAGCCTTGATATGAGGGCTTGTGCCTAGTTTTATCATATACTGTTATGCTGTGTTTGGTTGATATCCTCGGGAAGCCTGGTCGTTTCTGAATGGATATAAAGGAAGAGTAGATCTGGGGAAGAAGGAAAGTGTGTGGGGGTCTTGGAGGAGCGGTGGGAGAGAAAATTTTGATTGGGATGCACTGTATGAGAAAAGAATAATTAAAAAATCTTAAAAAGGAGATCTTGTGATGAACAAGAGAAGAAAAGCAATGGGTTCATGTGGGTTTGTGTATTAGGTTGACAAGGGCTGACTGTGCTGGTTAGTTTTTATCAACTTGAGGTCCAATAGAATCATCTAGGAAGCGGGAACCTCAACTGAGAAATTATGTCTGTCAAATTGGCCTGTGGGGATTTCTTTTTAAATTAATAATTGATGTAAGAGGGTTGATCCTACTGTGGGTGGAACCAGCTCTAGGCAGGTGGGTTTAGGCTATATAGGAGAGCAAACAGAACAAGCCGTGGAGAGAAGTGAGTAAGCAATTTTCCTCCAAGATTTCCTTCATGTTTCTGTTCTCCACCTTTGTGTCTTGAACTCCTAAGACAAAGTCTTTCCTTCCCAGGCTAATTTTGGTCAGCAGTTTATCATAGCAACAGAAAGCTATCTAGGACAGACAGGATACATTAAACTTTTTCAGTTTGGAATTTACAAAGGCCATCTAGTAGAATGATGTTGTACTAGTACTTTTAAATATGCAAAGGAGAGAAAAAATGATTGGCGAAGGTATGCTAACCTAGTATTTCTAAAGACAGTAGACAATCTCATCTGCAAGCAGTGTGTACCCTCACCTCCATCAAGGATAATGAAAGAAAGTCTTTGACCCAATGAGAGGTAAATATTGGATGACTGAGACCCCAGTGCCATTTTTTTCCTATGAAGGATTTAAAACTTACTCTAACAGTTTGAATAGCCCAAAGATAAAGATGTTTGTGAATGCTACACTGGACAAATCCATTTTAAGCTAAAACTGAAACTTATCTATCTATCTATCTATCTATCTATCTATCTATCTATCTATCTATCTATCTATCTAGTTTTACTTTTGGAAATTTCCCAACTGAAAAGAATCAACATATCAGTAATTCATTTACTCAGGCTTTTCTCCCTCATTCTGAGTCCTGGCCTCTAGAAAACCATCACATGAATTGCTAATGCAGTGGTCAGGGTGCAGGACTAAAGATTTTCACCATCCACAGGGGAAGGCTGAGCCCTGGGAGGGGTTCAGATCCATAAAAAGGTGGTGTTGGAAACTACATCTCACAGGAAAGAAATCATTCTGGATTTGAGTACGACTCATTGTAGAAGTATGCTCCAATCTTTTACTCTCAGTTTGGGGAAAGAGAAAGGAAGGATAGAAAGAAATTTTTACCACTTTAACAAACGGCCTTGATATAGAATGAGAGAAACATAGACATCTTCACAGCCTCTTTTAGGCTGTCCTAAGCTTGAAGAGGACTAGCTGACAGTGAGTCAGACTAGTGTCTCAGCTTATGGTCTGTAAACTCAATCTGTCCAACCTTTGTTCTCTTAAGAATTAACACATGATGACAACCCAACCAACTAACCACCAACCAACATCTACCCCAACTCTCGGGGCTTCAGACGTTTTATACCCTAAGCCAAAAGTTCCCATAAACCCAAGTGGCACACAATCTCCAAAACAAGCTACAGGTGCCAGGACAATTGCACCTAACAAAACTATAGCCATCTGCACCAAACATTCCAAATCCACCTCATAAACAACTACCACACCTGGGGTGGGAACACATATCTAATGCAAATGCCATTTTGCATTTTTAAGGAAACCAAAGTAACAAAAACTTCTTCCAAATGTTCTACGACAACTCTTGGTTCTCCCAGATGAATGAGCAGATACATTTGAAGACCAGGATTAAGGAGAGAATATTGGATTTCTAGAATCCCATAGAATCATTCATGGGCCCCAAACCAACTCCTGCATCACTCACAAAGAGATTTCGCCCTCTTAACACATATCTCTTATACTAATTTTCACACAATTCACCACTCATCTTAGCACTTACATGCCAGCGGGTCCAGTTATTTAAGGACGACAAACACATATGGCTTGGCTCTGCAATAAGAGCACATGAAGATACAGGTTCAATAACCCTTCATTTTAGTGTAGACGCCTGATGCACTGTTAATGTTGGTAGAGTTGTATTTGATTGAATCTGATGAATACTGCTCAGGTTTGGTTACTGTGTCGACACCCCCAAACTACCGTGAAAATTTCCCTGTTTGTGAGTCTTTGTCAAGCTCCGATTGCTTCCTGGAAGTCCCATATGTTCGTTCTTCTTCTATCTAGGACTGATGCAGGGACTTCAGTTCCCACTGTCCATTTGTTAGCCTTTCTTGTTAGGATGACATCACCTAGTATCACCTCCAAATTCCTTTTCTTTTTAATCAGGAGGAGGCTGAAGGTATTTTACATAATTTAGATAATGCCTGTTAGTTTGCCAATGCCACCTCCTTCCTAGGGCTTTAGGATGGGATGGTTCCACAGAGGCATAATGCACATGGCCGAGGGCCAGTCTCTCTGACCTTCTAAAGCAGGAGAGTGGATCGGGAGGGGATCATCTTAGATTGAGAAGAGCAGCTTCTCAGAGCCATAAGGGACCTACTTGGATGGCCATCAGTCTGATATAGCTGCTGTTCTCATCCCTGTGGGGCCCTGGTGTTCCGATGCAAGTTCTGGTTCCAATGAGTGACAGGTGCAACCAACGGCCACATGAGTTATTTCCTTTGGAGACCACAGCTGTGGCTGAGGCCAACGGATGGCAACACTGCCAGTGTGCTCTCTGGGAGCAATTCACTTGGCTGTCTCTAATCTCAGGAAGGGCTTTTCAACCTGATGAAAATAACTCAAGAGCCTGGGCTTTGGTTGCAATTGCATGAGCTTCAGAGAAGGGAACTCATCAGAGGAGAGAATAGCACAGGGCTTTGGAGACGAGGCTTTAGAATAGTACAGAGTGGAGTTATGTCCAAACTCTGTGACACTCGAGGTGTGTCACTTGGGGCTAGTTTCTAATACCTGTTCTCCAGTTGCCTAATAGGTAAAGTGGGGGTGAGGTAATTCCTAGCTTATATGTTTATTGCAGAGATCGGTTGAGATAAAGTTATTTTGCATAGTATCTGGCACGTTTGATGCTTGATACAGGTTAGCTCCTGTTGTTATGACTACTGTCACGGAAGGTAGGAAGATACTTATACTTTTTCTGGGAACTCATAGCCTCCTTCAGCTCATCTTGATACCCAAGTGATGAGGGAGAGGATACTGCCTCCGTCCCCAGACTCGGCGCTAGAACGGCCCCAGGAACATGAACACACTGCAGCACTCGTGTTCACTGTTTTGATCCCCGTCACTGTTTTCGTTCACTGATACCCTTGAGCATAACCCTGAGATGTGGCCACAGAGTTGATTGCCCTATGCTGATTTGGAACAGGCATTTAGTGGGGGCTACCACAGCAGAGGAAGCAGTGACAGCTGCTTCTAGTTAGCTTGAGATTTGCAATACTTTATTCTCAAATTAATTCCTCAGATGGAACCGAAAAAGGAAGAACCCCAGAGCTTTGTGCAGTGGTGGAACCTGATCCGTTTCTCCACGTGCTTCCCTTTCACTGATGTCCTGACAAGCTGGTGCGCCTCCTCCTCACACCCTGTGTTTGGACATTTGTGTCGTGTCAAGTGGCAGCTCCAAGTCACCTGTTACAAGAGTATGTTCTTGAGCTCTTTCAGTACAAGAGGGCTTGCTGCCTGAAACACACACACACACATACACACACACACACACACACACACACACACACACACGATTTTGTTGGCTTACTCTCTCTATTTCTCCTTCTCTCTATCTTTCTCTCTTTCTGTGTTCTCAGCATTTAAAAATTGTACAATAGTTAATAAAAGACAACTTTATATTCAAAAGAAATGGAAATATCAGAAAACTCCAACCTAAGAAGTGTCTGTGCATAGAGGGTATGGCTGAGCCATTTCTGATTGATGAGGAGAGCCATGAGCTACGTGTTCCATGCTATGCTCCTTTCCTTCACTGGCAAGGGCTTGTCTTCTACTCTGTTTAAATATGGTTTCTGGATCTTGTCTGAGGTCTGTAAGGCATCCAGTCCAGAAGGAAGAAGCCATAACTCTGACACCCAGCCTGGCATGCAAAGGGAGTGCTGTAGCTCATTTAACTGAATGGTACAATAATTTGTTTCTGGATTTTTAGTACATTGATTGTTTTCCAACATCTTTTTGAGAATTTGGATAGCTCCTCTTCCTCTGGATTTACATGAAGATTGAAAATGCTTTTGAAGGGCTGAGGGACATATATTTTCAGATGTGGGATCTACAATATCTGAATGGGCCAGTATCCAAAAGGAGTAAGTTAGGAATTTAATATTAGAGCTGTATTGATGACAGCTTCCTCTTGTCTCCGATGAAGTAGATGCTCTATACTTGTCCCTACTGCACAGGTAAGTTCAGTTATTGTTAGGAAACTCCTCAGAGTGTCATGTCTAAAATTTGTATTTAAACTGTGAAGACATTACTTCTCTCAGAATGCAAAAGCTAGAGTGAAACCAGCAAGGCATGAGGACCCCAGAGCACGCGACAAAACTAGCAGCAGGGAGATTTGAGAAGGCAAAACCAACCAATCCAAACAATAACAACAACACAGAATATTTGTGAGAACCTGGTTTAGGAAAAGAATCCCAGAAACTGAGACGAAACGGACCTTCTAAAGTGGACCATTTTAGAGAGCGGGGTGAGTCAGCCTCTTCACTCACCATCCCTGAGTCAGGTGTGTGGTGCAGAGTTGTGTAAATGAGTTTGTGGTGGAGTTATAAAGCTCAAAAGGCGATGATGGACAAACACTTGGAAAGGAGAAACTCTTCTGTGGATGCTCCAGGATAATGGTAATTTTGGAGTAGTCCTAGTTTTGATCCTTCACAAAGGAGGGTTTACTGTGTCTTCACCTCTCTCAGGAACACAGCTAGCAAAAGTCTCCTGATGTCTCCTGATTAGGAGACTCTGTACTTCTAAACTGTATTTCTCTCATTATAGCCAACATTTTTAACCATCTTGATTGTCCTTACTCTTTTCTCCTGGATCTCCTAGTCTTGTCTTTTGCAAGGCCAATACTAATAGTTTCAGTTATTTTCTAAGGAGAATGCTCCCAAACCTTGTGTCATTTTTGAGTATGTCTCTATACCACATAGGTATTTTTATGGCTAGGAGGAGAGTCCTTCTGGGATGGTATTTTTACCCCCGGGTGGATCTGTGCTGTGAATAACCTGAGCCATTCTGGAATCATCCCCAGACCGGGCAGGTGGCAGCCCCATTTGCTCTTTCCTAAGCGCCAAGGCAGAGAAGCAACTCTGGCTCCTTCTCTCTGGACCGCGTGCCTCCGGAACACGAAACTCAGTCACAGACACCATATTTATACAGAACAGGGAAAAGACGAAAATAGACCAAAAACCTGTCCATGTGGGCCAGGAAAGCTGCATTTCCAATATGCTGTTACCAAGACCCTGCTGAGATTCGCAAAGCAAGTAGTCAGGGTAGAACCTGGATGGTGAGCAGCGAGACCTCCCATGGATTTGGTCCTGAGCACCAGTATGTGTAATACTGTGTGAGGGGCAAGGTCTGGGCAGCAAAGACACACAGCGAGCTACTTCCTCAGGATATGAGGAACTATGACATAAACAACTGAAACCATTAGAAGCAACACAGGGGCTTTAGAGAAGTGGTTTACAGATTTTTAAGTGAAGGAGTTCTTCAGATAGGCTCCAGAAGCTCCATAGCTGAAATGAATGGTAAAGGATGGCTGCTGTGCTATCTTCCCTTAGCATTAATGTTGTGGGTAAGGTTGAAGACAAAATGAGTCATGGCCAGGTATCTCCCTGCCAGCTTTATGGCTGGATTAGCTGCAGAGAACTACCCTCTAACCCGATGAAAGGACTGGGGAAGCAGAGATGGCCACTGGGGAGGAAGGGAAGTCTCCCTCCCCTCTCTGAGAGGGTATGTGAGAGTGAGCCAATCTTGGGCCAAAGATCTTCTGGCTGTTTATCATTGGTTTATGACAGTGGGAAGAATTAACTTCTAAACATGGCTGGGGCTGAGGACTATAGTGATGCCAGCCAGAAAATGTTGACAAAAGTGCTGTGCCATAACATCCAGAAGAGTCATTTAGAGGTCATTCCTTGTCAAGCAGAAGGCTGATGTCCCCATCCTATGTCAGTGAGCCCAGGGGCAGTGAGTCAGAGAGTAAGAGTTGTGAAGAACAACACAGACACTATGGTAAGTCTTCTAATCAAAGAAGTTCAGCTCCAGAAGAGATGTGGGATGTAAGGTAAGAAAAGATTTAAAGGATACTTGATAGCTCAGCAGTAGAACATGTGACTAGTGTGTTTGAAGTCTGAGGATCAATTTCTAGCATGTGCACACATACAGATGCACATATGCGATTCAGAGTAGCTGCGAGAACCTGTAAGAATGAAGCTCTAAAGTGGGTGGATGCAATATCTAATGGGTGTAACTGTGGAGGGAAGGTTCCATATGTGCCCAGGAAAGGAAGACACCAAGAATCCTTTTTCCCATTCTCTGTCTTGGCCAAGTTCACACACTGCCCAGGAACCACCTTCAATTTGCCCTGATGAAGACAATTTCCAGGGCAGACTCAAGACCACTGCTTCCCTTTAGTAGGCTACCTAGTCGGCTGGCTGAAGACTTGGTTTTATGTTTAATGATGGCCAGAATTTAGTCTTACTTTTATATTAAGGAAGGGTCGATTCTAACTCAGTTTTAAATTCCAGATTTATCGCATACTGTGTACTCATTATCTAACTCATCCTGTGCTAGATTCATTTGACAAGGATATAAGAAAATGAGAGCAGGATAAGAAGGGCCACATCTACTCTTTGCAACATGCCTTTATTGATCCTATAGCCCCCTCTGACCCTTTTTACACAAGATCCACACCACCAATGATGGGACTCCACCTTCCTTCCTAATGACCTGTGTCTCTGAGCACAGTTCCTCAGTGTGGTCTCATTTATCTCATCTCAACAGCCGTACGGAATCAGCTTAGGACAACAAAGGCTTGCTGCTGAGGCTAGGAGGGCCGTGCCTTATAGCCAGTAAAATCTCAACATATTTCTGTCTTGAAAGCATCATGGGAAGTTTGCCTGGAGACCTCCTTATAGTTGCTTTTTTAAGGGTCTTGGCTTTGAGAAGCCTACATTGGGTTGGTCACATGAAGGGCAGGCAAGGCTCTAGTTAAAACTTGACTCAAATCTGAAGGACCAAGTATTCTATGAGAGACGAAATGGAAGCTTTCAATTTCTTAATACCTGGAACTAGAAAATTGGCAATATCACTTCTGCCACAATGTACCGGGTACCACAAGTCACAGGCTGAACTACCAGGTGGGAAATTAGATTTTTATCTCTCAATAGGAGTAATGGAAAGATTTATGGCCATCTCTCATTTATGACACACTCATAAGAATATAATCATATTCAGAAGATGAGCATGTAAAACAGAACTTAGTGTGGAAAACAGGAAGTATAATGACTCTTTATTTGGTCTCTTCCTTCCATGGGTCATTGTTGTGGATAGCTTTTGGAGTTATAATCTGAACAAAAGCTGCGAGAACTGCTGTTTGAAGTATGAGACTCCCCAGTAACAAAAAGAGACTACTGTATATTTTGTGGCAAAACCCTCCAGACAGTTCCTATTTGGGATTCATTCTATTGGTTGACATGATTAGCACTTTTGGTTAGTTCTCTGGCCATTCTGTAGACATGTCTCAGCACAGGCTGTGGGGGCATTTGAAAGTCACTCGTGTCAAGAATTCCTCCATGATGGGGCTTATACAGAGAGGAAAGTCGATCCTTTGCAGCACCCTGGGAGTTTGCTGTCCACCTATTATCTTGCCTGACGCATAGCAGGAGGGCTACCCCTCCCTTCAGAGCCTACAGCAGAGGACTTTATCAACACAGCCCTGCCCCTTTTTGTTTGAGATTCTTAGCAGGTGTTATCTGAGAACAAGCAGGTGTTTGTAGAAATGTGACCTTGAGCTCTAGTTAATGGCCTGCACTTGTTCTGTGACTTTTTTTTCTTCATGAATGGAGTCAGTTTCTGTTTATGAAATGGTTGTAAGACCATAGTGACCAGCTTGGAAACCAACATTGTCTGTGTAGATACTCCCCACCCCCCCCCCCGCCCAAGAGACTGGGAAATCATTGAGAACATAGGGTGATTTCCTACCAGAGGTGTAGTCTGTGTGCAGACACTAGAAATGTGGCCAATAACCCAAAAGCCTCTGAAGCGAGACATAGAGGATTGCTCCTAATCAGATGGCAAGCTAGTTTCAGGATTTCATGCAAGGTTTAAAACATCCAGTATATGTGACTATCTTCTTCAGAGTGTGAGGATCCAGAGCAGGCCCTTCCCGTGGTTACTCCACAGTGATGGAGAAATGGGAAATGCTGGAAGTGTAGATATCTGATGAAACCGCTCAGGCAAAATTAACCCTACTGTTCCACAGGTCCCTTAAAGGGCTTGTAGGTTCCTCATGAAACCTCCTTTAGTATCACAGAGAGTGCAAAGATGGGGAAACCACTTGCATTTTGGTCAATATGAGACCGAAAGGGATTTCTTCACAGTTACCTAAGACACATTGATTTATTAATATGACTTTTTCACGGCCTTCTAGATTATTCTTGTTCTCTTAGAATCTAGATTAAAAGTTGATACGCCCTGTCAACAATTTTGCCAGCATCCTCCTGCTTGCTCATTTTTCCCCAAATGATAGAATTCTTCAACTCTTCCTCAAGGGTGGTAGCTTCCGGGACTCTCCTACTGTATGGCGGTGGGCTTGGGGAAAAAGAAAGCTCTAGGTTTGCAGTGCAGTCCAGCACTGAGCAGAGAGGCCCTTTAGCAATCTCATGAAGCAGAAAGATCATTTTTGAAATGTAAGTGGCCCTGAGAAAACACAAGCAGATTCTGCAATGTCTATTTAGGGTATCCAGGAATGCCACATAATAGAGTCTTGAGTGCACCTGATGGTAACCATATGGCAGGCTCTGATGACTGACAATAGGTAGAGGCTGTGGCAATTAATGAAAATTAGATGCCATGGTGGCCTCCACAATGAAAGCACGGGGAAGAAGCAGCCTGTTTGCAAAGGATATGATGTGCCCAGAATGTGTCTCTACAATGGAACCAAATGGATCCAAGGCTCAGCTATGAACAGGTATGAGGTGAGTGAGGTGGTTGGAAAGAGGGTTCATCTTTGGGTGAAGAACCACTGCCCCTGCCCCTGCTTGGGCTGCTAGGGTTGGAGCAGAAGGTGATTCTGACTTCATATCAGTGAACTCCTGCACTATTGTATAAGATTCAGTTTGATGCAGGACAGATTCTAGATAGAAATTCAGTTAGTTGGGCTGGAAGATCCCACTGTTTGAAGACTCAGGGGTACTGTGGGTGATTTTGGCCTCTCTGGAACTCAGATGTGGTCTTTACTTATACCACTGAGAATGACTACTTCCTCGAGCATTCCTCTCCACCAAAGGTTTGGATAGTGCCTGACAAAGAGAAAAGTCGAGGGAGAGCAATGTTTCATCGTTTTAAATCTTTCTTGGACATGGGAGGGTGTGGGATGGAGGATGGGAGCTGCCTAGGGAGAAGTGGGGCATGAGGAGATTCCAGAGAGTCTAATTGATCTTGTCAAAAAGAATAAAGGTATCCACTCCCTGCGCCCCCTTCAGCACATGGGCATGTGGGATTGAGGCGGTCACTGTGAAGTCTTGTGGTTAGGAGCTCCAAAAAGAAGTTTCTTCATGATTCCTGATTGCTTAGGACAGATATAAGCAATACCAGCTGGGGCCCAGCAATCCTGTCTCCAGCTTTATTGTTTCTGATTTATCAGTGGTGTGTCTGCTTTAAAGAACTGATCGGCCCTTTATTGCTAGTCCATTCCATAGCCAGATAGGAAAGTTGAACATTAACGAGTGGATTTGCTTTCAGCAATCGTGTGTGTGTGTGTGTGTGTGTGTGTGTGTGTGTGTGTGTGTGTAGCAAGATAATATCTTGCTCAGGGATGAGTGGTCACATTTTTTTATTCTTTTGGCTCACCTTGTATTTCCCCTAATGTATTTGTAGCTGCCTCTTGCTGGAGCCAGAGAACTTCCACAGGCTCTTCTGTAAGAGTCCCTCATAAGTGGTGAAACTCAGTTGGAGCCAGGCTAGAGGCACCGGGCGCTGTGCATTGAAGAGACATTTCAAGTCATCCCTAGTGGACAATTTGCACTGTTCAGTGTTAAAAGAATCTATGGCAGTGGCTCCGGGAGGCCCCTCCAGACCTCCTGCCTCGGCAAGCACAGCTTACAAATGACGTGCTCCACTCGGCCTGCCTGGAGTTTCTGGCTTAAATGGCTGGCAGAGTAAAAGTAGAGTCAGAGCTCTCCAGCTGTGTAGAAGGAAAGGTTTTACTACTGAGTGGAAAATAATCATTGAGGTTAACTGTTCTGGATTGACCAAGCCGACAGATGGGCGGCTCTGACTCAGGGCTGAGGGAGAAACTTTTGGGACTCTTCTGCCAGAGGAAGGGGCAGGTGGGAAAAGGGGATGAATGATTCACAATGGATCCGTCTGGACAGTGGCCCATTCATTTCTTTCTGGGAGGAATAAATAATACCCTGCCAAAATTCTAATACTTCCCTAGGGGGCTTTGGGTTGGAGTTTGTTTCCTATAGTATGAATGTACATGTATTTTCATTTGGATAGTTTTGTCCTTCTGTATTTCCTTCAGGACAGGTCATGATGACTGTTTCAGAGGTAGTTTGACAGGTAATGCTCTGTGTACAGAAATCAGATCTTGTGAGGGCGACTCTGCCTGTATACTGTGACTTCTAGCTCTTGGTTAGTGGGTCCTAGACATCTGGCTGCCTTTCACCACAGCAGATAGAGAGTACAGGAGTTCAGCTGACAGATTTCATAGCTACTACACTCATCAGACAGTCTCTACTCTTCTGTGGATGGGAGACATCAAGGAGGATTTTTAATAGCATTTGAATTACTTGAAGCCTGACCAACAGCCAAGTATTAAAAAAAAATATTTTCCCCGTTAGATTGAGGATAAATTATTATAGCCCTCACAAGTGTGTGCATTTTTGCTTTTATTTTTTAAAGTAAAACCAAGGATTAAGAAAGCCCCAGCCCAGTGGTATTTTGTTATCTCCTTAGATTATTTAAGAAGCTACAAAAGACTGTGTATCCCAATTTGGTTCCATCAGAAACGTGTATGTGTGAATGGGGACAGCTTTAAAATATCTCAGCTATAGATTCTCTCTTCACAAAAGGTAGAAGGACGTTGCCTTTAGCACCTTTCTTGCTAGAGAGAATTGAACATTTGGTTTTATCAGACACCAGAATGGTAATGAAGCTATTTTGATAGAAATAATCTCATCACTATTCATTTCTTTGCTGGTTCCCAACTAATTCTTGAACCAAGAATATTTTTGCCTCCAGAAGAGAAAAAGGATAATAAACAAAATAAGAAGGTGCCTCTTAGCCTATAAAGCCAACGACAAGCTCAGATCAACTTTGTCCAAGGAGCCTCAGAAGGCTCTGTCTCTGGCTGCCGTGACCCTCCTTGGGATATGGGACATCCCTTCTCTGTAAGGTGTAGCATTTGTGTCTTTCCAAGGTTAGCAGCCATTTTCTTCCTGGAGAATTCCCACTTAGCTATCCTCAGCACACTGCAGAGAGGAAGAGAATGTGCTGGAACTGGGGGGCATTCTTACCTTGTCCTGGCCTAATCCCCTAACCTTGATCCTAGCACAAACCATCTGGGTCTTAGTTTTTGCATGTGATCAGTGGTTTGGTTCAGTGTCTCTTACATAACCTCTACTTAGAATATTCTATACTGGTCATTTTCTTGTATATTTTAGCAGAGTTTCAGACTTGCAAATAGGTGCAGAGAGCAGTGTTCCTAAATGTCCCTTATTCAACTTCCCTCACAGTGCCTATCTTGTATTCTTCAGCTCACTTTTTACAACTAAAGAACCAGGTTTGCTCCATCACCGTAGCAAAGTCTTCGCTCTGTTCAGACTTCACTAGGCTCCATGTCATCATTTTTCTGTTTTGGGATCCAATCTAAGATACCAGTTATCTATTATGTCTCCCTGGTTTCCTCAGGTCTGTGACAGCTTCTCAGATTTTTTTCTTGATGGTTCTGAGGATTGTCTGGTGTTTTGTAGAATGTCTCCCAGTTTGGGTGTGGCGGTCTTCTCATAAGGTTAGATGGGGTCGTGTGTTTCTGAAAGAAGGACATGGAGATGAAGTGTCCTGTGTCGTATCGTATGAAAGCTTGCACTATAGCTGAGCAACACTCATACCTCCTTTTGATGTTATGACCTTGATCACTTGGCAAGGTGTCGTGTGCTGGGTTTTGTTACAGAAAATCCTTGAGATTTCTTTACTGCAAGGTCACCCTTCGTCCTAACTCCTCTTCCCACACCTTGAGTGTGGGCTGCCTCCAATGACTTGCCTTCGAAGACTAGAGTCAAGGTTCTATAGAACCAAGATCCCATTTTTCTTCCAAACATGATAATAATCAAAATAAGAAGGTACTCTTATTATCCCCCAAAGCCAATAAAAAGTGCAGATCAAGTCTGTTCAAGAAGCCTTGAGAGGCCTTGCCTGTGACTGCTATGACTCTTCTCAGGTCATGGGTCCTTCTGGGCCTTCCGCCTCACATCCTTTCCATACTCAAGGGAGATGGGTAGTTAGAGGAGCTAGGTGGATGGGTAGATTAGAGGAGTTAGGTAGATGGATAGTTACAGGAGTTAGGTAGATGGGTAAGTTAGAAGAGTTAGGTGGATGGGTAGTTAGAGGAGTTATGTAGATGGGTAGTTAGAGGAGTTAGGTAGGTAGGTAGGTTAGAAGAGTGGACTTCACCTCCCAATGGGACTTTCTACATAATTTATTTGAAATGCTTCTGTCGGGGAGGGGGGAGATTTTTTTTCCTCATCTATTTATTCAATCATTTATTTACATCAGCAAGGCCTTGTGGACATTAGTATTATATTTTGGATTATAATGGGATAGCATGTTCCTCATTGTATTCTTCAAATTATTCCAGTTTCGGCCACTGGGAATTCGTTGATATTGACTTTGGTGTCTCTGATGTCTCTCCATTGTTTTGTTTGCCAAGCATTTTCTTATTTTTGGTATGGCTTGCTATCTTAGTCTTATATGTAATCTCTGTGCTCCTCCTGGGATCAGCCATTTTTTCCAAGGAGACCTGCGGAACGGTGCTGAAAACCAAGATCCAAACATTGGGTATGACTATTCAGTTTTGAAATCAGACTTTTTATGTGCGGAACTGTGTCCTGTTTGTCATACAGTGAGCTGTGCGATGGCGCACTATGATGTTGCCACAACTCAGAAGCATAGAAAACAAAGTATAATTCTTGTAGTGGATAGTGTTTTGGGTTAGAATATAAAGCATATATGGAGTGTCACCAAAAGCATGTATAAGTATAGCAAATAATTATAAATATTTTCTGCCTTTCTCTATTATTCCTAACTACTCATTTCCAGTGAGTATATCCTGGGCACAGGCAGTGCTACTTTATTAACACAGGAGTATTTACAGCCTGAAGGAATGCTCTTCACTTCATACCTGGTATTGCCAACCAATGTAAACTCTCCTCTGCTGTAGAAGTAAAATTCCAAGGGGTCGGAACACTTGGAGGCAGCTTCCTGGAGGTGTTATTTGACCTGGTATTTACAGAATGGAAACTGGGGCTAATAAGGCAAAGACTCTTAGAGAAGACAGAAAGAAAGAGGGCTCCAAGAGGTCTGTCTCCCTAAGCGCTGTGCTGCCATGACACAGTGCCACAGGCAAGGTAATTTACAGTGAATTGCTCATGGCTCACAGTTCTGAAGGATGGGAAGTTCAGATGAATACCTGTTCAAGGCCTTTAGCTGTTTCATATCATAGAGGAAGATAGAATAGCTGAGAGAGAGAGAGAGAGAGAGAGAGAGAGAGAGAGAGAGAGAGAGAGAGAGCTCTAATTTTTTCATGATGACACCACTCTCATCTATTAGGTAGAGCCTTCACGGATTAATTACTTCCCCAAAGCCCCTCCCGTTAATCACGTTACTATGACAATTAAATTTCTACATGCATTTTGAAGGGGACAAGCATTCAAACCAAAGCGAGGTCCTAGAGGGCTTATTAAGCATCATTGTTCTTGGATGACCCGAGGTCTACCGTTCTTGTCAAGCCTACGATACATTTCTCCAGCATTACAAAGATAGGCCTCAAAATGTCCACATGTAGTTGAAACATCTCTAATACTTTCTGTATTAAGGGAGAGCGGGTTCATGGAGCCTTCAAAATGTATATCTTTCTGAACAATTATGGTCTTAATTATTAAATGTCTGCTGAATACTTCAATAGTCCAGCTTGGGGCAAATCATAACTTCTGTGCTCATGGTGCACGCTTTAGGCTTCCAATGGGTGTTGTCCTTTTCAACCCTTACTTTTCTTTTAGGTAAAGAGCCCCAGAGAGACTATAGAAATAGATTTTTGAGACATTCTCAATTTTTTCCCCGGAACAAGAAAGCCAAAGAGAGTAAGATCGGTAGTGGCAAGGGCTCTTTACTGGTTAGTGTCTTACGAAAGTGTTCATTAGCATCAGCTGGGTCATCGTCACATGCAGTTGACCTCTCACCGCAACCTTTAGGTCACATGTGCTTATTTTAGACCCAATGTTTTCAAGTCTTTAAAGGCCGTGCTTTATTCTTGTTCCAATAAGGATGACCAGGCTTGTCACAGTATCTTCTTAAAAGTTGAGCTCTCCTACATCCGTTGTTTGCTTTCTTTCTTATTTATTTATTTTATTAAGCAGTTCAATATAAATTGAAGCATTGATTGGAAACATATCCAAGGACAGAAAAAAGTACCCTTTCTATGAACTAGACTAGAAAATACAGAACATCAAAATGTTTCTTTTTTAACATACAAATTTGTCTGCAACGTTGAAAGAGATTTTTAGCTGTGGAAGATGGAAGGAACAGTTCTAAATGATACTATGGTGGTACTTAATTAGACCCACCCCAAAGCCTGGGCTCCTGTGTATTTTGGGTTACCATTTGTCTCAGGAATGACAGCAATGTACAGAAAACATGATATAACAGCACCGATCCAAAAAGACAAAGTAGAACAAGGAACTCCGTATTTCCTGCTAGGGAATTGACTCCCAGCTCCCTGGGCATGACTTTGACTTGAGCAAGAAGGACAGATGATTGTTTGTAAAGAATTGTCTTTATTCCCCTGAGTCACATTAAACTTCTTTGGACAGAAGAGTGACTTTTCCCCTTCAACTACCGACGGCAGCCACGTCCCACAGAGGACCCCCGTCTGATGCATACGCCACATGGCTCCTCAGAATGCTTCTCTAGCAACCTCCACCTCAACTGTACTTTAGCAGCTGCTCCAACAGCCACGACCAGACCTTGTCACCAACTGGAGTTGCTCTGTTTTTGAAATCCTGAACTCTGAAATTCTCCTTTCTGACCACAACCTCTGATCTTTCTGTCAGTCCCCAGTCTTTCATGCCCTTGAAACACATCCTTTGGTCTCATTGGGATGCTCCATCTCTTGACCTTTCTTGTGTTAGCAGTGTGCCACTTCCTCCTCCCTTCGTTCCTCTTCTGCCTTGTTGGAGCGATCATTTCAACTGCACTGGCAAAGCGATCCTTTCTTCCTCCATTCGCTTCTTGTTTTATGTGTTTTTCTGATATGTAGCTAATGGACTAACTCTCCTTATCCCTCCCTCCCTCCTTTCCTCCCTCTCCTTTCATCTATGTCTTGTTCTGGGTATCTAAGAACCATGGAAGAAGTTTCCTGTGAGAACGAACTACACCATTAAGAGTCTGATTCTCAACCTTCCTTAGATGACATTTCATGATCCCAGGGTCAGGGCTTGGAAGGAATAGTGAGGAGTCTAACATAAAAAACTCAAGGAAGCCGGCACTCTTGGTACCAAGGTCACATTTGTGTGACCCTTAGGTGACAGTTGCTTTCAGTTTTGTGCCTGTGTACCTCACTGTCTCAGCATTAGCCCTAACCTTAGAGTTTGACCATCTCTTGATACCTCTTGTTCCCTCTTTCAGGTGCCAGTGATGTGTCCTTTATCACTTTCCTCAGTTACTCTTTCCATCCACAGGGAGATGACTGCTTTTCCTATTTCAGGGGGGTAAAGTCCACCTGGCAGATTAGCATCTCCCCAGATAACTCCATCTCGCCATGGAACACGCCATGCCCTTGAGTCTCTTTTGTCGTTCTGTCATCTTAAGGGATGTTTTATGCTGCTCCCATTTTGCTCTTGAAGGCCATGTCACTTCACAAACCCTGTAGAGTCCTCATCCATGAGCTCTCCTCTTCCTCTCTTGGATGGACCCTTTACAAACTCATCCCGTTTCCTTTATGCAAGGTTCTCCATCCTGCTTTGTGCTCGGGTTTCAGTCTTAAAAGTGTGTGCCTCTGTCCCCGTAAGTTTGCCTTTCTGGGGTCCAGGTGATTTCAGTTTCTCCACTCATCTCTTTGGTACATTTTCTTCAATCTCTTCCCCACCTGGCAACTCTCTCTTGCTGAACCCCTGTATCCCATTTTCCAAGTGTCACCCCATCTCCCACTTCATACCATCCTTTCCCACTGAATGAAAACCACTCCTTTGGACTCAGCTGCCTTCTACACATTCCTTCATGAGGCCATCCCATTGTCCCTGGGCTTCAAGTTTAGTATTGCCAAGATTCAATTGTTTCCCCCAAACCGGCTTTTCTTACTATTCTCTCATCTTCATCAAGAGTATTTACCTGGCCAATCAATTAGAAATTTCAGTCATTTTTGAATTTTCTTCTTTATCCCTTTCACATACAATCAATAGAGTCAGTCTTGGAAATGGACCCTAAAATCAACTGACCCTTTTTACACAGATCCCTTCATTTGACATCTTAGCTCAGTTTGTTATTCATTTTTGGTTAGACAAATTCAGGAAGACCTAGCTGACCTTGGCCTTTTCTGTCTTCCTTTTATAAAAGAATATTTTTAATACCAAAATTCTTCTGAACAAAATCCTCTGTTGACTTCACGAAAGTCAGATCCCAGATCCAAATTCCTTAGTGAGGTCATGACCTTCTCACAATGACCACTCCAGGCTCATTTTCTTCCTCTTCTCCTTTAACTTGACCCCTCAACCCTACTCCCCCCGCCCCGACTGCTCACTTACTGCTTTCTAAACGTGGTTTTATCTCCTACAATGTCTCTGGAATCTCTTTCTAGCCAGTTCCCACCCAACCCTCCAGACAGGGCTTAAATGTCTCATTTTTAAAAGAGGTTCTCATTGTCTTTTGATTTCTTTCCCTTAACTTAATGATGGCTTTGTTCAACTTTTTATTAAGGCACATGTCATTGTGCTGGGGACTGTTCTACTTATCTTAATCTGTCCCACCAAGCTGTAGCTTTTCTGACATCAGGAAGTGAGCCTTAGCTGCCTTAGCTGCCTTAGCTACCATGGAGCTTTACATGGGGTATATCTTAAGACATGTTTCTTGAAAAAAAAAAAAAGTTCCTATTGGAATATGACAGTATTTGGCCTCAGTTTTCTTTTCTAGAAGAGGAGCAAGTTGGATTAGAGGGTCTCAAAGTCCAACACATTCCTCGCTTCTTGTCACCTAAGAGTCAGTTATGGGGTGTCTCCGCGAAGCTTCTATAACAAGTAAGTGAGAGTGTTGTGGAAAAGCCACGAGTGGTTGAGCAGGGAAGGGGAGAAGTAAGCCAGGAAGAGGCTAATGTGAAGAATCACTAAGGAGCAAAGAGTTAGATGTGAAAGGAGTTCCTGCTGAACCTCCAGCTTCAGAAGCTCCCTCTTCACTGGCAAATGTGCATGATGCAGGATTCACGCCACAGGCTCTGCAGACCGCTGATTACTGCCTTTGGTCAGCTTGTGGTATGCCAGTTCAAAGCAGAGAGATACAAGATTGGGATTACAAGAACTCCTGAGTGTTTCATGTTATCTTAGACCAGAAAAAATGGGATAGATGGGCAGCTTCTTTATCGAGAGCATCTGCTGACTGATGATGCTCCTTTTCCGTAAGTTACAAAAATTGTGCCTTTGGTTTGAATAATGGCAGGTCAATTGAATTTCAGGTTCTACTAGCCACTGCCAAGCCCAGGCCCAAGCAAGACAAAAGATCTACTGCCCCATGGAGACACACTGCTCCCAGCTTTCCTCCTTAGCTGCAGAGAAGACTTTCAGAGAGTGTGGGTTCCACAATGCTCAGACATGTCATATGGAGCATGGGTTTCCACAATGCTGCTTACAGCAGCAGTAGGGCTGGTCAACTCATGAAGGGATCCAGAGAGCTTGATTGGTTCAGTTTTCCTTGGCTTTTTCTTTCCTGCTTCTGAAATTGAGATCGGAGGTTTGGTTCTGAGCTAGCATTCTTGTGCCAGAAGGAATGATACTGGTTTCGGAGACAGCTTCTAACGATCTCCTTTCCCTCTTAATACTTCTACTTCGCAGGACTTGCTGGGACCCAGCTGGGGCTGTGGTGACAGTGGTATATGCCCTGCTCTGCTGGACTCCTGCTGTGAGCCACACAGTACCCTGTAGCCTGCTGTTTGTGCAGGGTTCTGACAAGCAGGACAAAAACTGAGTGATATGTGGTCCTTTAGTGGACTGAGCTGCAGGGTCTCGCTTCCTTCTCTTTCCATAGTTCATTTCTCTTTTCTCTCAACTTCATTCCAGCTGGGCCAGCTGGAAGTCGGCAGAGGGAAAAAGTAATTGAAGCGCTTAAGAGGAATTGTTTGGGGGAGGAGAAGGCAGGGTCAAAAGGAGAACAATTAAGAAGCGCTGTGATACAACTGTGTGCAGAAGAATTGAGTATAAATATAATGATCAATTCCCTAATAATTAGGTCTCTTAGATGGAAGAATAGTTCCCCAAGAGGCAGTGGTGGGAACCCCATTGCTTGGTCATTTCTAATTAGACTAGAGAAGCACTTACAGAGAGGATGCTGCAGAAAAAACTCTCCTTGCAGGGGTGGGGAGGGTGGCCATGTGACCCAGGGGGCTGTCACATCTCTCATGTCTAGGATTCATTGATGAGCACATAATTCACCACTTAGTTAGGCAGCCAAACTTTCAGGGGCTTATTGGTTTCTCACCTGACCTCTACCCCTTTTAAATTGACCAGATCTATTATCTTCAAAGGGAAAATTTCAGAGCAGGCAGTGACCTAGGCCAGGGCAGATTCTGCCTCATCTTAACAAAATAAGTTTAAATCCTCTCCTAACCTCCCTCTGTTCTGCAAAGGGTATGGACCTCTGATAGTTTAGTCTAGGGTGCTTCCCTTTGCCTATGGATCTGGAGAAATCTTGGGTATTTTACTTAGGTCTGTTCTTAACCAGCATTCACTCAGCAGTCAAATACTTTCCCAAGAGTCCATACAACATGCTGCTTAAATGTATGTTATTAAGCTTCTATGGCTTTCCCCATTTGTAATGGGGCACCCATAAAAATAGTGACCTCATTTGGGGGTGATGATTAAAGAAGATAACATTTGGAATTTAGGACTCTTCCTGTCAAGTATCCCAGATGAATACCATTACGGCTGTGGGTGGTCATTATTATGGACTAAATTCCCATCTCTGTTGCAGAATCTGTCTTCTGATTGTTAGTGATCTACATACCAAATGCTGGTAGAAATGGATTGATGCTTCTGAGCATAGTTTTGTACTTGAATATCACATTTAACAAGTATTTATCGAATCTATCCTGTGAGCAAGAGAAGAGATAATCTCTGTCCTGGAAGGATTAGTGAGTTAGTGATGTGTGTGTGTGTGTGTGTGTGTGTGTGTGTGTGTCGGGGTAAGGGTGCCATGTATGGTTTGCTTGGGGTAGAAAAAGGCAAGGACACAAGCATTTCTTCTATAATGGTTTCTAAGTGGCATGAGAGTTCTCTCCTGTGGGAATCCTGAAGTTATGGTGATCTCATCTGATATAGGCAGCTAGAGTTCAAGAAGAAAATCTACTGCAGGGGTGACAAAACACATTTTTTTAGTTGCATGGATTCAAGAGATGAGCACTTGACTGAATATGAGGGTATAGAAGAGGGGCTTAGCTGCAGAGGGAAGAACTCCTGCTACCTCTGGGCTAAGGGATGGCTTGTGAAGAAGGAGAGCCAGGACTTGCTGTGCTTCTGGAAGACTATCCCTCAGGCACAAGGAAGGAGCTGAGCCAGGGGCCAGAGTTCTGCCATCTTATTTTCCAGCCATGGGCTCTTCTCCAAGATATCCACTCTGTTCCATGACAGGAACCCAGCTGGAGGGCACAGGGTCACTCCTGTCATGGTACGACTCTCATAAGAACAGGCTGTTTTCCCTCTCCCTCTCAGGCTTTGTGGGGGTGCACTGGCAGGATGGTTCCAGGCTTTATGGAAATGATACCCATCTTTCCATCTCTTCAGCTTTTCTCATCTAAAGCAATCAGAAGCTGTATCCCATAAGAACTGTACCCGAATGTTACTGAGACAAACTGGACATTTTCTTTGTGTCTAAGCAGAAAAAGATAAAGAACACTTTTATGTTCTTGGAAAGAGGAGGTAGCCAAAAATATTTTCCATCAGAAGGAAGGAAGGGAAGAAGGAAGGAAAAACAGGACATATTTATTGGTCATCTGCTATGTCCCCAGACATGTTGCCACGCACACACATTTTTATTCTCTAGTTCACTCCATCATAACTCTTCAAAGTAATGATTTTACTTATACTAAAGATAAAATAGCAAGGCACTTAGCGACTGATCTGACTGTAAAGCATACACCATCTTCTTCAAGAGAAGATGCCCAGACACATCCGAGAATCCCATCTTCACCTGGCTTAGCTTCTCTCTTGTACCTACTTTTTTTGTTGTTTGTTTGTTTTTCAAGACAATGTTCCTCTGTTGTAATGCTGGCTGTCCTGGAACTCCCTATGTAGACCAGGCTGGTCGTACTCATAGAGATCTACCTGCCTCTGCCTCCTTAGTATTCGGATTAAAGGTATACGCCACCACAGCCTGACATCCACTTTGATTTTAATCAGGGCAACAGGAGGTGATACCAAAGGTGGGGAGCACCAGGCAAGCCTCATTCTCAGGTTTAGTGAGGGGCACAATCTTAGGGCATGGCATCTCCCTGCGGGTTTCCTTCTCTCTCCACCTAGGAAACTTGCTTCCTTCTCTTAGGTTCCTACTGGAGAGACACACCAGTCTCCACTTGAAGGATCTCATCTTTACTCTACAGAGAAACCTGGGCCCATGGATTGCCGAAGGGAGCGAGGCAGCACTCTCCTCTCTCCCTGGAGCCTCCACCTGTATGTGAAATGTAAGGCTCTACCTGTCCTCCAACAGACATGCGTCACTACCTTGGCTTGGAAGAGAACCTAAGGAGCTGTTGTTTGTTCCTTGTCTGACATTTGCTTTCTTGTGACTTTTGAATGACAGGGCTTTCACTGGTTAGGGCTCTCCCCATCCCTCACTTTGCTGGAGACAGAAATGTTCTTGAATTCTCCATCAGGTGTTCTGGAATCCCACCGATCATCATAGCTGTCTTTCCCTTACCCTAAAAGCATCAAATAACCTTCCCTTCCTCCTCCCTTTCTTAGCTCATTGACTCAGAAGATTCTGCCCACCTCCAAAGCTTTGACGAGGCTCGGGTCCTCTCCTCTCCTCTGCGGCAGAATTGTTTTCTGTGTCTTTTTTTCATTTGAGGCTGAACAGGAGGCTTGCTGGGTGGGGGGAGTGGAAGGTTCTGGTGCTAATTGAGGCCGTGCGTTTTGTACTTGGGTGCCGGCTGGTGAGGCAGATTTAGAGGACTATCGGGAATCTTAGATTAAATACCATTAAAGCCAACTTCTTATACCCCTGCTGTTCAGCACGCATGCAGGGAGAACGGAGATCGGATGTTCAGGATTCTCGTTTGAGAAAACCATATGGAAAAACCACACCGCAGTAAGTCTATAATCAGGGCTTACAACATGCAGCCCACTGGGTGCCAGGAGGGTTGCTTCTCCGCCTCCAGAAGGTACAGGGGATTTGGTTCTCTGATGAGGAAACTGAACCCAAGAAAGGAGGTCTCGTTTCTACGGGGAGAGAAAGCAGCTTTCCTCCCACAGTGCTCTGCAGTAGAGTAGTAGAGTCGTCCCTCATTGTTTTCTGTACTTATTAAAACTCATCTTCCAAGTGCCTCCAGATTT